>REGM01000031.1:504752-524596 GCA_004194415.1 Aurelia aurita
CTTGCAAACAAAGCGTGATATACAGCCAAGCGCTCAGATATCGACGCATAATAACTAACAACGAAACCCTGGAAACCAAGTTAGAGCAACTAAAAATTAACCTCATCAAAAGAGGTTACTCTATCCAGGAAATAAACCAACAATTCCAAAAGGTAAAACAACTTTCACAAACAGATGCCCTCTTTGGGAACTCAAAACGGAAAAAACAGGGGAGAATCCTCCCCTTTATAATACCTTTTGACAAAAATACCTCGCAAATTAACAAAATACTAATAAAACACTGGAAAACAATCCATGGAAACAAAACCCTCGACCAGATTTGGCCTAATCAACCTTTTCTGGCACTCCAAAGAAATAAGAACATTGGGGACATACTCATACACACAGACTTGAAGAGGGAATGAAAGGTACGATATATTTTATCTTTTAGTCACACATGAGATACAAGGTGACCTTGGCCTAGTTTGCTAGGTATAAACCAATCAGGAATTAGAAATAATGACATATATAACCAATCAATTAAGAAATTAAATAACAACAGATGCAATAGTGGATTAGGACGCTAATCTGCTGGGGCACCTGCACAGAAAAAACATTCCGATTTAATTGCTCCGAAATGTAAAATCTTTCTGTGCAGGAATTGGTTGACAATTTGTGTCTGTAAACTCTGTATCCATATTTATCACATGTTAATATCCTTTAACAACAACGAAACAACATAACATTCAATTTCACAAATACAAATAAACATGCAACAGTCTGACATAAATGATTGATTAAAACCAATCCTATCAAACATACCGAAAAAATGCTAGCCGCGGTTCGCTGCGCAAGTGTATATTACAAGGGCTTGCTTGGGCTGCCTTGGGGCGGCGTGAAGATGGCGAATAACTCACACCTATCTTTTATTTACCTTTTCATTCATTCATTAGTTTGGACACCGCAGTTTTATGTATTATTGTTTCAACAAACCAAACTTGAAAACGGTAAAAAATGTGACGGAATCAAAATCCTTGCTATTGTTCACACGATACCTTCACTATTTGACAATGTCAAAAAAGTGACGTATCAATCTCTTTGCAATATCTGCAGCAAAGAGGATTGATCTTGATAACAAGGGAATTATCTTGGCCTAAAGAATCAATCAGCCTCGTGTCGAAATCGTCAAACATTGTTCCGTGTTCGTCCTTTTTTGGTGTTCACACGAAGCCGTTTTCAAATTTTGCCGGTTAGAGTTCCGCTTTCAAATTGTGCAGGCAAAGAATGCACCGTTTTCTTGTGAACGGGAGGTCTAGCCGTAGATTGTTCATACCTTTTTCAAATTGAGCAAGTATCGTGTGAACGCAGTCTTATACGAAAATGGAAAATGCCTCGTTTTAAGCTATCCCTAGAGTAGCGTATCTTTGCATAATTGCTCGAAACCTTGAGATATTTTTAATGCTCGTTGAACTGGCACAGAACGAATTCTACAGAGTATGTTTCTAAAAAGCTTTCGAAAAATGTCTGCGTTTTATGAAGTTGGTAAAATTGAGCAAAACTTTGCGATTGCAATTTTTTCGATCGAGTTGGCGCAATCTGATTGGTCCGTCAATAACGTAGAAATGAGCAAAACTCGGTACCTATCCAAAAAAAAATCAAAATTCTATTTTATTTTTTTAAAGAGCGAATTCAAGTGCTGCTGAATGATTTTCATATGGCATATGGCATACACGAATCAGTTTAACATGCACATGCTTCGCTTTGCATTAACCAATAACATGCTTCGAATAAAGAAATCGTGTCTCTGACACTGGTCTTAAATCTGTAGGAATGAGACGAAAATATAAGCAGTGACATTCACAGTCTAGAGATCAACTTACAACATCCATAATACAACTAGATAATCAATTCTTATTGCTACTTCTATTCCGTTCTTAGTGAAATATACTCAGTGCTTTGTTCGTCCATTTTATAGATAGATCCATGCCTTCTTTAGCTTGATCTGTAGATAGAGTTTTTCCAGTGACCTCCGCAAATTCTGCCAGAATTGTCAAGGCAGGCTTTAGTACAGCTCCATTCAGCAGCTGCTCCATATTTATAATATTCTGTACCACAAAAGCACTGATATGCCTGTAGTCCAGCATATGGATCACCTTGACTTTTGCATTTTTTGATGCACTGCTCAGTCATTCCTATTGCACCATATTGCTCCATATCTTTTGCATAGGCTAAAGCACGAGCACGACGATCATTGTAGCATCCAACATATAATGGTTGTGGGTCAAATTCTGTCTTTTCTAGAAAAAAAAAACAATCTTTGCTTATCACTCAAACTTAGATAGTGCGTCCAACTTTCCCTAAAGAACATCATTTCTCAATAACTTTAAGCTGCTAGTAGTAGTACTCGTGATATCACATGATAATATATTTACTTGCACTGCGAACCCAACATTCTAGTGGAAATTAAAACGACGTTCCTATAGAATGGCTTTGACATTGTCTATACAATGATAGAGGTCAATGTCTCTATAGTACTTCCAAAAAGTTGATGGAAAGAAGATTTTAGCTGGAAAGCTCGTAGTTTTAATCAAAGCATTGTCAAAAAGGCATCAATCGAAAGATCCCAAAAAGCAGAGTTTGAAAATTGAGAGGAATTTGAGTTTTGAGATAGGAAAAGGGGGTTTAGTTCACTGGGACTTCTAGCTACTTTTTATTTTCAAATCGTACCAACATCAATCTTCCGTCATCTCAGTGCTCAATGGTGGTTTCTATAAATTATCTCCCTAGTGATCTTCTCGTCGTCTCTTCAGACAAAGGATAAATAACAATAAGCCCTGTGAAATAACTTTATGAATGATCGCATTAAAAGATACCTTTAAACTTGGTTCTCAAAGGAGTAAAGACGCGCTTGAACTGCATCAAAATGCGAAAGCTAAAAGCTTCTAGATTACTTTCGCCTCAATCTGAGATTAGTTAGTGTCTTTGAAGATGTTTGAATTAACAATTTCTATGCCATGGGGAAGCATCAAGTCACTAAAATGCTATCAAAAATGTGTTTAGAAGATGGGTTATCTCAGTTCTAATGCGATGTTACCCTGGTCCCTGGAGTGAAGAAAGCTTAAGACTTAAGAGAATAGCAAGATAGCTAAGTTTGATTTAAAAAATTGAGTTCTGAGAATGTTACACTTTCAGTCCATCCCAGAAGAGATGAAATAAAAGACTCGAAAATAACTCAGACTCCAAGCCTTCGTTCACAACGGAGTAGAACGAGTTAGAAATGCAATAGCTTATAAACGGACTTTCAATGAGCTATTGCTTCCAAATAGAATCTAAACTTTTTGATTCCATCTAAGTGATGTCGCAGGCGCCGACAAAGTCTCGAAATCGAAGCAAAGATCATTTTGACTCGTTTTCCCGCCACATTTTGAATGCATTCCTATTGCAAATTACTCTAGTGAACCAAGCTTGAAAGACTGTTAGCAATAAGCAATTTAGCTTTATGAACGAATTTACATCATAGATCTATTATGTGGAAGAAATAATGCAGGACTTTTTACCACTTTCCTTCTCGAAGTTGATCAACCTCTTCTTAAAAACGAGGTGGGTCTTCCTGTTCTTTGGGAGATTTCCTTCATGTGAATATTTCTTGAAAGAATTGGTCTTTTTGTTCTTGGCCACGAAATTGCAATCAGCGTCTAAGCTACACTGATGGAAGCTTTTGTGGAAGAAGCTTGTCACAGTATCATGCGAATCTCCAAAATATAACTCAAAAGTTGTCCTCGAGGACTCCTTGGTCAAGCTACAGATGTGAAGAATTGAAAAGCAAGCAATGGTTCGACTAACAAGCAAAATTTTAGTCATCATGATTTGCGTTATGCTGATTACTGACAGAGATCAGTACATGAGAAGTTATTTAAAGCTTGTTTGCATTGATTTGCCTTATAAATAACACGTCAATCACTAGCCTATGCGCTTCACTATTTGGATCAACCTTCTCTCAAGAAGAATGAGGCAGTGCAGAGGAAAGTGTTTTGAACCTGGAAGCGGCTAGATTAAAAGCTATAAAATGCTGAATCTTGGAAAAAGATTGAATGAAAGCCGCTCTGCTTTTCAGTTAATTTTCAATGAAGAGAATTTGAAACTAACCTGAGCAAACTGTATTTCTTGAGAACTGTACTTTTATGTTTTGAGAGCATTACCAGCAAAACATCACAAATTCTCTTTGCATTCAGGTGAAAACAATTAATTAATTCTTAAAGTAGAAGCTTCATACACTTCTTATATTAGCAAGATAAACAATAAAACTAATTTTTCTCTTACAGGTAATGAGAAAACAGTCAATGATTTTTGTGATATATTCCCGATTATTTGTATTAAGGTGATGCAAATAAGTAATAAAAGTTAAAATATGTGAATAGAACGTAATCTCTTCTGCGCGAGTAGATGATTTGTTCCCCTTTTAATTTGTTTAAATATCAACAAAATGTCGTTTTTTACAGGGTGGCTCAACCATTTTGTAAGTGATTGTCTGAAAATGTAATACCTTTAAGGGGTCATAAATCAAAGGCGTTTTCTTTCATCCGTGTGAAATATACTGTGATTATAATAATTGCATAGAGGCATAACTCTGATTTTTTCTTAATTTTTAAACGCTGTTGCGGCCTCGCAGCGTCCCTTTGCAAATATGCTCATTTTCGTCATTTTTCGATTATTTGCCTACTTGGTTGGGCCTCCCAATAAACAAAAAAGACATTGGGACAAGACAAAATATTTGCTTTCATTGAAGTGGTATAGTCTAACTGGACGACATGAATTAGCAACTTAGGTTTCTTTAGTCAAAATGGCGGAGCAGCATTGGTTTGCATTTTCTGCTTGGTTTTCAATGATTTTGGGTAATTCTATGGAATCTGCATGTTTTTGTCGCAAGCACTGAGGCATGGGGAAACGATAATTTTCTGTTGAAAAATTGATTTTACTAAACGTGGCAACATGTACGTTTATATACAGACTCTTTTAATTAAATAACGCTCCTAAGATAACTTCCCTCTAGCCGAAAACTTATAGGAGTGCAACCGTCCTAAAGTTACAGTAGTTACGCCTCACATTTAAAAAGAAAATTATTTTTCAAACGACTTTACAACATCCATAGTCGCTCTTAGTCATATCTTCAAGTTCAAAAACGTATTGGTTTTTAATTATCTCAACAATCCAACAATTATGTCCCATATTGTTGTCTTTGGAAAGGAATTACTGCACTTGATCGAGGGCGGGAAATTTGAAAAATCGACAGTTTGATTTCAAAATTGCCCAAAGCCTTTCCTCGTTATGGTCGTGACGATTGGGCGATCGTGCCATTAAAAATATGACAATTAACACCCATTTTGAACTCGTTTGTTCATTTTGAAAAGCGATATTTCTCCTAGTATTTGCAATTTGCCATGCTGCTTAAGAGCGAGTAGCGCCATGACAACAACGGCTGCAGGATACATTGGCCAATATTGCCTTGTATTCTTCAATACCTTATCTATGAAAAGGGTATACGTTTGTCCTTTGAAATCAACATCAGTTCTTTTGGAACGGACAATAAACGATCACAAACAATTTATCATCGGACCACTGAACTTGAAGTCGTTGGACAAGCCAAATAACCAAATGAATGTACTGACGTCACTGAGCGAGGGGTTTTGAACAATTCTCACCAACAATTCCCACTTTTAAAAGTTTCATAAACGTCCACCAACGTTGATGAAAACATTAATACAGCCACCAAAACTGTAGCAAATGCCTATATGCACACATGGGCTAGATTTTTACTCGAAAATTTTGCATTAGATTGACGCAAAATCATGAAAACTGCGACAATGCTCACTTGAAATACTACTAAAAGGGATATATAAATTATTTAAAGGTACCAAAAGTGAGCATTGTCGGTAAAATCCTTCAATTTCGCTTCGCCACGTAAAATTATTTTTTGTTATTGGTCTTGAATACTGGTGTCTACTCACACTAACAAGATAATATACATTTTTGACAAAGTTTGCATGTTTATCTTCGAAAGAAACAAGAAATTAAAACGAGCGATGTTAGCGGGAATTGTACTGATCATTGTGGCGAGCAATGATGACGTAATCGCAATGTACACAAAGGTTTGGAAGTTTCAAAAACAATTGGGCATGTTAAAGTTTTATAGTAGTTATGAATGTAAATAGAGACATTTTATTTAGTTGCATTATCCGAACATATTAAAAGTATCCTCAAGCCAAAATTATACACAGGTGACCGATATCATATGGCTGACTTGAGATGAGATGAGGGTGTCCAGAGAGATCTCCCATAACAAATTTGAAGACATGGCCTCTACCTTAGCTTACAATTCCTCTCCGATCCCATGTTTACCGGTGCTAAAATAGAACTTTAGACAGTTTTGTGATAGTTTTAATTTATAGATAAGAATTCCCAGGAAAATGTTTGAGCAAACATCATTTAGTTTGATCTAAGCATATATAAGCCTTTGATATAAATTGCAGCACAAAGACAATAGACCTTGACACTCGTCAAACCATATTTGGGTAGCTGATCTATGTCAATAGGAAATAATGATACCTGATTGGCTACAATTTTACCGGAAGTGGCTTGCGCAACTTTTATATGCTTAGATTCTCTTTAAAATGCCTTTCTCGATCTCATGCTTGCCAGTGCCAAACTGGAAACTTTGACAATTTTGTAATAGTTTTCTATGAATCACCACCTTTCAGAATAAGGATTCCATTCCCAAGTTTGGCATAAAATGACTCTTGCAATCACGTTCAAGCTTTCTCCGAAAGTTCTTACCCTAACCTACCTATACCTCATGACTTCCTCCTCATTTTTGCAAGAACCTTGAGGACCATGTTTTGACAATGGTGGGGACAAATACCCACATCCCCCAGTGGCCATGCCATTGGTCGCATCACCTCTGCATCACAAAAACATCAATAATAAGACAAATGTCAGACAAAATCAGATGAAACATCAACATAACTAACCAGCTACATAAAGGTAATCGTTTCTCAAGCAGACTGAACATCCACAGTAACAACCAATTATCAGGTATCCCTGATCCCTGAAAGCGAACTGATTGGTCCCTTCTTCCCTCCACAGACTTTGCTTGTTCCCTGTTCCCCAATCATTTTTAGGGGCCACACACAATTTTCTTTTAATAAGAACATCATTTTGGTTTGAATTTGGTTTGCATTTGCGTTTTTATTTGCATTTGGGCTTTCCCAAGATGTTTTCAGATTGAAATTTCTACATAGAAATGAAAAAAGTAATAAAACGAAATTGTGAGTTGAACATTCTGCAAGATGTCTTCGTATTGTCTCTCACTGTAAAAATAATCGTGCTCAGCAGCAAAAACTTGCTTTTATAACTTGGGTAGGCCTAGTAGAGAAGCAAAATTTAGGGTTATCATGCTAAAATGTCGTTTTTATAGAAATTTTGGTCATGAACGTACGGGATTAGGGGGGTCCTAACGATATCGTGCAAATAACAACGTTGGGGAAAATCAATATGCGTGAATACGACCAACAAGATCATCTTCAACAGCTCATCCAAGTTTTGGATAAAGAACATCATACTTCAATCGATCTTGATGTGTGAGTTTAGTACATTTGATGTCACATGATAATTCATGTAATTGAAGTGCCAACCCAATATTTTTGGTGCAAATTAAAACGAAGTTCGTGTTTGTTACCAATAAACAATTGAGATTTATGAACGAATTTACATCATAGATACCGGGTGTCTCAATAAAAAGTTCCCCCTTTTGACTGGAAAAAGGAGCAAAACGATAATATATTGGAACTTTCCGCATGCACAGCTAAATTTTTTAATCTTCAACTTAAATGCACGTACCTTGCATTTATAAATCGTCCACCAAACACCCGAGAAACGAGCTCCCAAAGTCAAAATTTTGAGTGCACCTGAAACCAGAGGTTTTGAGAAAGGGCTTAACCATGATTTGTTATCAGGAGCATTCTCCAACGGAATTTTAAACGGTTATTTTTAGTATTTGCTTTTCAAAAGAACCATAGACGCTTAGCAATGACCCTAATGCAACAGATAGAAGAAACATGTGGCAAGAATAATAAACTCGTGCTACATCTCCAAAATAAGCGTGCAGGCGCTCCTTTTCCTCTTCTTTGATGCAAATAACTTTTCAATGGAATGTACGGAACAATTTATTTTTATCAAAAGAAAAGTTCTGTCAAGAACAATTGCAATATCTCAAAGTAGAACTCTTTTCAAAAGTAAAAGCTAAAAGAAAATAAGTTGAAAATTCCTTTGGAAAATGCCAATAAATCAAATCGTGGTTAGGCCCTTTCTCAAAACCTCTGTCTGGTTTCAGGTGCACTCATAATTTTGCCTTTGGGAGCTGGTATCTCCGGTGTTTGGTGAACGATTTATAAATCCAAGGTACGTGCATTTAAGTTGATTATTAAAAACTTTAGCTGTGCAGGCGGAGAGTCCAAATATCTTATTGTTTTGCTCCTTTTTTCATTCAAAATGGGGTACTTTTTTTAGACACCCGGTATATTCTGTGGAAGAAATAATGCATGAATATTTACCACTTTCCTTCTCGAAGTTGATCAACCTCTTCTTAAAAACGACATGTGTTTTCCTGTCTTTTGGGAGATTAGCTTCATGCGAGTATTTCTTGAAAGAGTTGGTATTTGTGTTCTTATCCACGAATTTGCAATCATTTTCTGAGCTACATTGATGGAAGCTTTTGTGGAATAAACTTGTCATCGTAGCATGCGTTTCACCAGAATACAACTCGAAAGTTGCCCTTGATGAATCCTTTTTCAAGCCACAGATGTGAAGAAGTAAAAAACAAGCAATGGTTAGACCGAGGAGCAAAAGTTGAGTCATGTTGATTTCCGTTAGACTCAATACTGGCAGAGATCCGTATCCGTACGTTTATTTGTAGCTTTTTTGGACTGGTTTGCATGATAATAGTCTTTTGGTAAATTCGACATATTAAAAAATATCAATCTTGCAGAACAGCCGGGAATGGCCGAAAATTCACGATCAATGTCGTTTCGAAGCAAACAAACGCAACTTTTCCGTTTCACCTGTTTAAATAATCCTTATTTTTGATCAATAAATGAGATATTAATTCCAGTTTCAGTTAAGAATTTTATTGGTTATGCTAATTTTTGGGCGGATTTCAATCAAATGGATTTCAAAAGATGTTTCATATTTTATGGTGCCTTTTAGGCCATTTTCCAGAGTTTTGTAAGACTGATCTTTTGAAACTTATAACCAAGAGACTAACATATCGAAAAATACAAAAAAAGAAATTGAATTTTTATGATTACAGCATAGCGCAAGAATTTTTGCTGCAACCATATTTTAATTAGGCAGACATTCTTCTGAGTCACCCAGTATATAAGATGTTATTTACACTCATTTTTTATTAGAAACCGCTTATAGGAGATTTTAGTGTCGAGCTTCTTCCAGAAAAGTAAGAAACTCTCTTAGAAGCATAGAAGCAATCAGAAGTTACACGTATTTTTTTAAAAGAAACCGCTTATAAGAAACTCAGACTCTCAGATTGCCAAAACATTAAGAATTTCTAGCATGTTTTCTTTATTCTCACTTGTTTCCTGTATCATATTACTTCGGAAAGTACTTGAGTCATGTCTAAACATCGGAAAGGCTTCAAAACACCTTGTTTTCAAATGTTCTGGAGGTCACAGATCTGATAATGTTAAGAAACTTTCAGTGCTGGCCAAAATTCTTAGTTTCTTATAAAAAAAATCACGTGTAGTTTGAAGTTAAAAAACTTCCTTGATTATGAGTTGCTAAAGTTTAAACGATAAGCATAATGCAAACCGAAATCATGCGCGATAGGACAGCAAGTGTGTATCAATGTAAAATTTTGATCTGTAGTGAGCCACCTTATCCTATTCTTTGTGAGTTTTATACTAATTTTTACTTGTAATCTCATGGAGCAATGCGGACACCTTTATTTTGAATTAACTTTTTAAACGCGGCTACTACCTTAACCTCTTCGGAGGAGCGCTGCAAGCGTAGCGAGCTACCTCTTCGGAGGAGAGAGCGAGAGAGTAAAATTTTACTCTCGCTCGTTCGCTCCGCTCGCAGTTAAGGTAGTAAACGCGGATGAAAAAATTTATTCAAAATAAAGGTGTCTGCATTGCTCCATGGTAATCTAGGGTGTCAGGACACCTATAATGTGATTAATGAATGATCATTTACCTTGTTTTGATTATTGTTGTCTTCTTTGTTTTTGATCTCTCCCTGCCTTGGTTTATGAGCAACATTTCAATCGACATTGGCATAAACTGGGCATAAACGCTTTTCCACAACAATCAAAACAAGGTAAATAAATATTTATTAATCATATTATAGGTGTCCTGCTTGCGGTTTAAAACCTTTTCTTCTCCGAAGGCGCACATACACACAGGAATAAAAGGGAGTTGTTAGATTCGAAAAAGCGGTTCGGCCCAGTTTAGGCCAAGGTCGGTTGAAATGTTGCTCATATAGCAGGGCAGGGGGAGACGAAACAAAGAAGAAAACAACAATCGAAACAAGGTAAAGAGAAATTTATTAATCACACTATTGGTGTCCTGGCACCCTTGTTGTAATGAGCCATCTTATGGATGGTTTGCGAATTACAAATTTTAAAGTAGTGAGCCATGTTAAGTGCAGGTCCACCTTCTCGCTACTAAAACAATTAGTATTCGTAGAGCAGGAGAGAAAATTGTCTGCGCATGCGCAAATAACCCGCATGATCACGAGCAATTTTAGGCATATTTTAGAAAACAACACTCTAGGATCAAACAACGCCTCTGAAGAAACCGAGAAAATCGCAAATCCCCACTTTGCCTCGCCGTGCTTTTTTTTATATGAAAACAGTATTAATTTAGCTATCTTTTTGGGAAAAAGTCCAGCCGTCTGATTAAATGCGGCGGATTCTCTTCGAAAACAACCAATCTAGGTGTAGGAACACATCCAACAAAACAGAAAATATAAAAAAATCCCCACTTTGCCTCGATGAGATTTTTTCAACATGAAAGCTACATTAAATAAGCCAGGCCCGTCGGAACGAAATTTATATTGGGGGGGCTGAAAGCAGATGCGAGCAAAAATGGGGGTCCGGGGGCTTGCCCCCGGGAAAATTTTTTGTGACCGCGCCCTTTAGATCGTTGGAAAACGCCTCTATTATGAAGAATCTGCCATCTAAAGGAGCAAAGGATTGCGACTAACGGAGGGCTTTCCCGGGAAATTTTGAAAATAGGACCTCAAAATCACTTAGAAATAGACTGTTTTCTTGATAACTCTGATAAGTTCCTCCAATATAAATAAGTTTAAACCTTCTTTTCCTTGACATTTTAACAGCCTTCTTCACTAAAAAGGAACAAACTCTAGCAAATTATTGGGGGGGCTGAAGCCCCCCCAGCCCCCCCCGCTTCCGACGGGCCTGTAAGCTATCTTTTAGATATAAGCTTATACCTACAACACAATGTTTAGAAAAAGAAGAGCTTTAATGGGCTTAAAACATAAAATTATCGTGAATATTACTCAAGAATAAAGGTTTAACAACAATCTTCCCATGACTTGCTTGGATTTTGCTTTTAAAAGTTTCTTAGCGCTTCTCAAACATAGTACTATAGTTTTTTAAACTTTTGGCCATCCTCGTACTAGTTTCTTAGAAACCAGTTTCTTGTATATAAAAGAAATGTGTAATTGTAGCTTTCTTAAGGCGATTGATACATTTTTCCTACAGTTTCATTCATTCACCTTCAGATTAATCGAAAGAAAGAAAACGAGTTCGATTTTTCAAAAGTTGATTCTTGGAAAAATTCAGACGAAAAGAATGTTATGAAACGGCTCCATACAGTAAAAACCCGCGTATAAGAACCTACAATTTTGCAAGTCAGCCTGACTAGGTTCTTATATATTGGCTATTTAGTGGGAAATGAGGCTGTTGAGGTTCTTAAATTGGTTCTTAATTTGTTCAGGGCTTTTACCAATTTATTTTATTCTGATTCAAAGGTCAAGCCTATTATTATTCACGGTCAGTTCTCTGAAATCCCTTCTACCTGAAGAAGGTGTTGGGGAAGATGAAAACAAAAGGGTCTACTACCAAAGACATGAGTTTTAGTAACATTATGAACAGCTAATACTTTGAAGCTTAGTAATGGAAATACTGAAAAGGACATTTAAAAATGCATTTGTAGCAGTTTGTTTGCAACAAACATATTAGTCCGGGAGGAGAAAGGGGGATTGGTAAGAAAAAGATGGAATTTATATGGATGAGTGATTTTGGTCAAGTTTTGGGCGCTGATTACGAAAATCGATGTTATACGGCGAATATCTGGGGCCTTCAGCCTCGTTTTCATGAAAAAGCCTCGTTTTCGTNTGTTTCTTTTATCTTGATAAGTAAACATTACTGAAGGAAAATACGAAATTCTTCTCAAACAGAGTTTCAGAAGGTTCAGCCCTCTTGATAAAAAAGTTTCAAAGGTGCAGCTAAAGGTACCAAGACGTAGCCAATGAGATGTGAAATGAAATACAAAAACTAGCAATTACTTTTATCTGTCGAAATTTTACTTATCTACCAATTGCAAAGAGCTGTCAAGTAAAATCAAAGCAATGCATTTTAAAGTATTTCTTATCTTAGTTTAGTTGTGGCTGGTCAGGCATTTGTCCACTTCTCTTTCTTGGGATTCTTTCAAAAATGAGGAGTAAATGAGAAACTGGTTGAGTATAGATTTGGTGGGGTAAGAACCTTGCAAAATTGTTTGAGTTTCCATTGCAGCAATGGCAAACAATGGATCGAAAGTGGCGTTCTGAGCCAAAATAATAAGTGTGCCCCTAAAAATTTTCGTACTGTTGCTGATTTATAAAGAGGTCACTACAAAATCGTCTAAATTTCTATTTTAGCAATGGCAAACATGACATCCGGAGATGCGTTCTGTGATAAAGTAAAAGGCATGGCCTTGGAAAACTTTCTGGTGGCTTTGCCCCAGACCCCATTTTTCTCGCGCCTTCGGCGCGAGTCAGTACCCCTTATCGCTAAAACGCTTTTACAGGCCTGGCAGTAAAAAGGGACTCATGTCACTTATCTTTGGCTCTTTATTACAAATCTTATGTAAGTGACAAAATTATTATTAATTTCCAGCAGTTTCTTGGGCCACATTCAAAGGGATTTAAACAATATTTTGAGATGACTCCACAAAGATCACTTGATACAAAATAGCAGTATCAAATGCTGTTTGTAGGCAACCCATTTGAATTACTAGAGATATTTCCAATACAATTTTAAGCCAATCTAAAGGATGTTGCCGCAAAAATTTTCCGGGGGTGTACCCCCGGACCCATCTGACTTTTTGCCTTTTTTCCGTCGCCTTCGGTCTTGGGGCCCTTTCTCCACAAAGTGGCCCGGGCCCTAAATTTGCAGCCAGTCCGCCCCTGACTATATAGGTTCAATAATACAAAGCAACTGGAGTTTTAATGATGATCTACAAATAAGAACCTAACTTCAAATTTCAGGCTGAATTGGTTCTTATATAATGGGGGTCTAATTTCAAAATTTCAGCCTGTAGGTTCTTAATCCACTAGGTTCTTATACGCGGGTTTTTACTGTAGTGTAAATCGAAAATCGAGTGACTTTTGGTCATCAAAGAAAATCGTTCAACGATCCCCCAAGTGGAGGTATGAAAATAAGGGAGTCTGGGGGCAAAACAATCAGGAAAATTTTCGAGGACACGCCCTCTACTTTGGCTTGAAAAGCTCCTACCCATCCCATATTTGTTAGTGCTACAGTAGACTTTTGACCATTTTGTGACAGTTTCCTTCATAAATTAGCATCCCCCTCCCCAGGAACATTTTTTAATAAAAATCATTTTCTTTGGCTTAGAATGCCTTTCCCGATCCCATGTTACCAGTGCCAAATTGGAAAACTTTGACAATTTTGTGACAGTTTTTTATGAATCACTACCTTTAGTAGGAAAGTTTTTGCGCAAATACCTTTGACTTTGTCTTAGAATGCTTCTCACAATCCAATGTTTACCTCCCCTTTGCCTGCCCCCAAATGGAAACCTTCAAAATTCTGTGATATTTTCTAGGAAAACCTTTTTTAAAACGCCAACTTTTACTTTGGCTTTCCCGATAACTTTATACAGCATTTCTTGGAAAATTTTTTATCATACCCTTCCTATATCCAACTACTTTCCCGACCCGTTGCCACGCAACTGCGGTCAAGTGAAAATCGAGGCCGCATGCTGTTATTTTGACTAGGAGCCGTAGCCGCATGTGAAAAGCCGTAAGCCGTTGTCAATTAACATCGAACGACGCAAAACACATCCGATGCTCCAGCCGCAATCCGTAGGTAAAACGTTCCAAAATCCGTATGCCGCACGTAAAATAGGCTCAAGGCCGTCAAGCCGCAAACCTATAATAGGCCCCCTTATAGCTTCCTGGTGAGATTACATGTCCATTTTGTTAGAGTCTTGCTAAAGTCTTCTGTAAGCGTCTCCAGCGAGGTAGATAGCAATGCTGATTCACATCACTTCACCTCTCACAGCTTGCGTCTTCTTCTGAGAATGGCGCGCTTCCTTCCACGAGAATACAGCCCCAAGACGCATGCGCAAAATCTCTATTACATTTTTCCCTCCTGCTGATTCGCAACCTGGTTCCGAGGGCCAGTTTCCAACGTCAATACTTTTAAATTGCCTGATAACGCCTCTCCTTATCACGTTCCAGCATTTCTGGGCAAGGTTGTTACCCTACCCTACCAATACCCAAGCACTTTCTTCTCGTGACTGAAAAAAATATTTTTTTGGGCTTCTGCATGCTGCGGTTCCATTTGAAAAATCTTCTCTTCTTCTTCTTTACTGTGAATCGCTTCTTCGTTGCAATTTCAATCCCATAAAAGAAAATTCCGACTTTTGGGGAAAATCTCGAGTCTTTTCGAATTGGCAAGGGGGAGAAGGGCTGTCGCCCCACTAACCCTCCCACATGATGTCCGCCAATGGTAAGAAAGCTAAAATATGTGAATACAATGTACTATCTCCTACGCTAGTGGAAAATTGCTTGCCTTAAGCTAGGTTTAAATTTGAAATTTGTCTGCTCTTGTTGCTTATTCTGGTTTTATGTGGCGCGCTAAAACCAAAACTAGCAACATTTGCACCAAATGGAAGCGTACCCCCAAAATCAAAACGAGCAATGAAAAACTAAAACGAGCAAGAAACTCTGTCTGTTAATGACATCATCAATAGAGCTGCCAACTCATTAACAGTAATTTTCAAAATTTGACCTCTTTGACCTTGCAAACTTCCCTTACTGTTTTGCAATCTCCAATACGGAGGATCATTGAGGGGAAAACAACAAAAAAAAACGCATGTTCCAAAGCATCAAATGTGCTACTGCTCGGGCGGCAACTGTTGCCCCGATGAAATAATGAATTTCATTTCAGCATTATTAAGAATTCCCGATTAGGTCGACATATAAATCCAATAAAAAATTTCCAATGAGCAATTTTGAAAGGAAAACAAGCTACAAGCATGATCTCATTCTTCAAACATGGCTAATGGGGGCCTTTAATTATGTTTGAAGAATGAAAACATTATAGAGGGGATCTGATCCAACCGGGAAGGAATACACCTACCTATATACCTATATACCTATATACCTATATACCTATAGACCTATATACCTATATACCTATATACCTATATACCTATACACCGAGATAGGAATCAGAAATGTTGTAACAATAGGCATTATTTATGCAGACAATCGAAACAATCAACGAAGCATTTGAGATATTCATAGGCATTGTTAATGTATACAATCAAAACAATTGAGAGCAATTTGAGGTATCTATTAAGTTTGGATGAGTTGCCAATTGATATTTCTTCATCAAGGTTAATTACTTCTTGCTCCTAACAAACTCTGGCTATTAATGAAATCATCAATGGATCTGGCAACTCATTAACAGTAATTTTCGAAAGGTGATCTCTTTGATATTGGCAAAGTTCCGTTACTGACTGAAATCTCGATCCAATATCGATACCAATTGGCGATGCTGAGGTAGCAATGATGATGTCTCAATAAAATTAACAATTTCATGTCAGCATTATCTACTGTCGCCGATCTTCTCCACATTTACTGTTTTAGAACTGTAGTAGTTCTGATAACAATCATGACATCTAATCCTCATAAATTTAAAAGTTTCACTTCCAAGTAAACTCAATGGAATGAATGTTTAGGAACGACATAAAGCATGGGCGTTAACAAAAGCTGTATTTATTCCTCCAAAATGTGTTCCTATGCCCGTGAAAGTTGTTGTTGTTCACAGTCACTCAAATCAGAACACAAGGATACAAGGAAAACAAGGCAGAACAACAACAACCTTCACGAGCATAGGGACACAGGGGGGAACGGGCATAGGGACACCGTGAGGAAAAACAGTTGTATGAATAACTACCGTGTTTCTTAACGCCCATGCATAAAGCAAGCTGCAAGCTAGCCTGCGTCACAGACCATAGTTATGGTCTGTGATGCAGGCTAGCTGCAAGCATGATCTCATTCTTGAAACATGGCTAATGGGGGCCTTTAATTATGTTTGAAGAATGAAAACATTATGGAGGGGATCTGATCAAACCGGAGGGAATACATATATATACCGAGATAGGAATCAGGAATGTTGTAACAATAGGCATTATTTCTGCACACAATAAAAAAAAATTAAAAGATATTCAAGGTATCTTGAAGACATTGTCCATGTATACAATCATAACAATTAAGAGATATCTGAGGTATTTATTAAAGTTGGGTAAGTTGCCATTTGATATTTTCTCATTAAAGGCTAATTGCTAGGTGCTGTTAACAAATTCTGGCTGTTAATGATTTTATCAATGGAGCTGCCAACTCATTTAAAGCAATTTTCAAAATTTGACCTCTTTGACCTGGCAAACTTCCATTATTGAATTGCAATCTCCAATATAAAGGATCGTTGAGGCGAAAACAACAAACAACAACGCGTGCTCCAAAGAACCAACTGTGGCACTGCCAAGGCGGCAACTGTTGTCTCGATGAAATAATGAATTTCATTTCAGCATTATCAAGCATCCCCAATCAGGTCAACATCTAAATCGAATCGAAAAGTTGCAATGAGCAGTTTAGAACCAAATAAAGCAAGCTACAAGCATGATCTCATTCTTCAAACATGGCTAATGGGGTCCTTTACAGGAGCGGATCCAGGGTTTTTGTTGAGGGGTGCTAAGAACAACTGAGGGGGTCTGGGGGCGAAGCCCCCAGAATATTTTTGTGTGGCCACGCCCTCTACTTTGCTGGAAACGATGACCACGCCCTTTTGTGGCTATAAAAACGAATTTTAGAAGCTAAATTGTCTCACCAATTGACCCTGGGATTTAATGTTTTTGGCGTAACAAACCAAACACTTTCCTGTAGAGGAGTGTAACTACTTAGGAAATCCATCTACTAGTCATGCCCATGCATTGCTTTTGAATAAAATTGTTAGCTGATTGGTCAAAAATCAAAGCCAAAAACAGTCAAGCTGCAATTCATAAGGAATAAAGTATTACGAAAAAAACCAAAAATCAATAATTTTCTATAAAATCTCATCACCAAGGAAGCACTGACTTTGATTGTGAGAGGGTCAGCCTAGCAGTTCATGCCCCCATCCATCTTTCACTCTTTCAACTCTTTCAAATCCTTCATATTATTTGCAGGAATCTTTATCGAATCACAGGGCAAAATCTAGCCACAAAACAATAAACAGTCTTGAAATGATTAGCAATAATAAGCTGAGGAATTTCAGTTTTATTATGTTATTGCGTTTTCATCAATGAAAGTCATTATTCCACCTTTGACCTTTGCCCACATATTGAAATGAAATGACTCATCGCCATCCAGTTATGCTTTACTTCCTGGTTGCTATTCACGTAAAATTTCGCTATCGTGTGTTAACCTGAATGGGTTGAATAAAAACTTTGAAATAAGAATCATCAGAATTATNCTTTGTTTGTTTAATTTGTCTATACTGAAGTCATTGGGACAACAAAAGTGGCTCCATCCCACAGACCATAACTCCCTCTATTTATGGTCTGTGATGCAGGCTAGCTGCAAGCATGATCTCATTCTTGAAACATGGCTAATGGGGGCCTTTAATTATGTTTGAAGAATGAAAACATTATGGAGGGGATCTGATCAAACCGGAGGGAATACATATATATACCGAGATAGGAATCAGGAATGTTGTAACAATAGGCATTATTTATGCACACAATAAAAAAAAATTAAAAGATATTCAAGGTATCTTGAAGACATTGTCCATGTATACAATCATAACAATTAAGAGATATCTGAGGTATTTATTAAAGTTGGGTAAGTTGCCATTTGATATTTTCTCATTAAAGGCTAATTGCTAGGTGCTGTTAACAAATTCTGGCTGTTAATGATTTTATCAATGGAGCTGCCAACTCATTTAAAGCAATTTTCAAAATTTGACCTCTTTGACCTGGCAAACTTCCATTATTGAATTGCAATCTCCAATATAAAGGATCGTTGAGGCGAAAACAACAAACAACAACGCGTGCTCCAAAGAACCAACTGTGGCACTGCCAAGGCGGCAACTGTTGTCTCGATGAAATAATGAATTTCATTTCAGCATTATCAAGCATCCCCAATCAGGTCAACATCTAAATCGAATCGAAAAGTTGCAATGAGCAGTTTAGAACCAAATAAAGCAAGCTACAAGCATGATCTCATTCTTCAAACATGGCTAATGGGGTCCTTTACAGGAGCGGATCCAGGGTTTTTGTTGAGGGGTGCTAAGAACAACTGAGGGGGTCTGGGGGCGAAGCCCCCAGAATATTTTTGTGTGGCCACGCCCTCTACTTTGCTGGAAACGATGACCACGCCCTTTTGTGGCTATAAAAACGAATTTTAGAAGCTAAATTGTCTCACCAATTGACCCTGGGATTTAATGTTTTAGGCGTAACAAACCAAACACTTTCCTGTAGAGGAGTGTAACTACTTAGGAAATCCATCTACTAGTCATGCCCATGCATTGCTTTTGAATAAAATTGTTAGCTGACTGGTCAAAAATCAAAGCCAAAAACAGTCAAGCTGCAATTCATAAGGAATAAAGTATTACGAAAAAAACCAAAAATCAATAATTTTCTATAAAATCTCATCACCAAGGAAGCACTGACTTTGATTGTGAGAGGGTCAGCCTAGCAGTTCATGCCCCCATCCATCTTTCACTCTTTCAACTCTTTCAAATCCTTCATATTATTTGCAGGAATCTTTATCGAATCACAGGGCAAAATCTAGCCACAAAACAATAAACAGTCTTGAAATGATTAGCAATAATAAGCTGAGGAATTTCAGTTTTATTATGTTATTGCGTTTTCATCAATGAAAGTCATTATTCCACCTTTGACCTTTGCCCACATATTGAAATGAAATGACTCATCGCCATCCAGTTATGCTTTACTTCCTGGTTGCTATTCACGTAAAATTTCGCTATCGTGTGTTAACCTGAATGGGTTGAATAAAAACTTTGAAATAAGAATCATCAGAATTATTCAGAATTATGGCAAAAAAGGCCTATTTATGCAATGCATACCTGACTGGAAGAAATTCTCCCGCTCTGGTCCTCTCCTCGGCCGGGAACTGAAAGCGAGAAACTTCACAAACGCTTAGGCCCAAATCTTTCAATGTGATCAACGCTTCATTCTTGTTCTTTTCTATTATATACATTTCTTATTTTCTCTAAACATACCTCTTGCAGAGCGACAGTTTTCCGTTTCTTCTCATCGCAAGGT
>REGM01000031.1:527450-543460 GCA_004194415.1 Aurelia aurita
CACGGGCATAGGGACACAGGGAGGAACGGGCATAGGGAACAGTGAGGAAAAACAGTTGTAGGAATAACTACCGCGTTTCTTAACGCCCATGCATAAAGCAAGCTGCAAGCATGATCTCATTCTTCAAACATGGCTAATGGGGGCCTTTAATTATGTTTGAAGAATGAAAACATTATGGAGGGGATCTGATCAAACCGGAAGGAGTATACCTATATACCTACCTACCTACCTACCTACCTATATACCGAGATAGGAATCAGGAATGTTGTAACAATAGGCATTATCTATGGACACAATCAAAACAATTCAAAGACATTCAAGGTATCTTAAAGACATTGTGAATGTATACAATGATAACAATAGAGAGAAATTTGAAGTATCTATCAGATTTGGAAGAGTTGCCAATTGATATTTCCTCATTAGAGGCTAATTACTAGATGCTCCAAACAAACTCTAGTCGTTAATGAATTCATCAATGGACTTGCCAACTAATTAGAAGCAATTGACCTCTTTGACCTGGCAAACTTCCCTTACTGATATTGCGATCTCCAATATGGAGCATCGCTGAGGGGAAAATTAAAGGCCCACATTAGCCATGTTTGAAGAATGAGATCATGCTTGCAGCTTGATTTATGCATGGGCGTTAAGAAACGCGGTAGTTATTCCTACAACTGTTTTTCCTCACTGTGCCCCTATGCCCGTTCCTCCCTGTGTCCCTATGCCCGTGAAGGTTGCTGTTGTTGTGCCTGGTTTTCCTTGTATCCCTGTGTTCTGATTTGAGTGACTGTTTTTAATTACGGCGTCCTAATGCCCGTTCCTCCCTGTGTCCCTATGCCCGTGCAGGTTGTTGTTGTTGTGCCTGGTTTTCCTTCAATGAATCACTGCCAAGATGGGGTACACTTCCTTGCATGGAAGCATTTTAGCAAAGCTCTTTTTGTTTTGCCCAATGCAACCTTTCTGATGAATATATCGTGGGCATTTTCGAAGTGGCTTTGGCACGATTCACGTAAGTTGTTTTTCACGTCTGAGACTACGTTCAAACGATGCCGGCAAATTTTGAAAACGGTGAAAAATGTGACGTTAGCAATATTTTAGCTTGCATTCACACGATACCGGCACAATTTGAAAACGGTAAGAAATTTGACGGTAACAAACTTGTTACAATCTCCCCAAGAATTTGATGCCAAAGAAATGTACCTACACCTCAAGAATCGATCAGCCTCGTCTTGAAAGCGTCGAAAAATGTTCCGTTTTCGAGTGTTCACGCGATGTCATTTGCAAAATGAGCCGTTTAGAGTTCCGTTTTCAAAATCTACCGTATTCAAAATCTGCCGGCAAAAAATGTGCCGTTTTCGTGTGAACGGGAGGCCTAACCGTCACATTTTTCACCGTTTTCAAAATGTGTCGGTATCGTGTGAACGCAGTCTGAATAACTCAAGAACTTTCGAGAACAGTCAGCTTTAAGACGAGGGAAAGGGTGTTGCATGCTCTTCAGTTATGAGTCGGCAAAACATACGGGTCGATTGAAGAGTTTCTGCTGCCTTAATGCTGGTCGACTTCTAACTTAGAGCCTGTTGTGTGAAATGAAACAACTGTTAAGTAACATTCGTCTAATTCCTGGTGTAAATTTCATTGCTTACTAGCTTTTCCTTAAGGTACTGTGTTTCAGCCCCGCCCATTTCATCGGACACCGATATGGACACAGAGGATCGAATCTGAAGCATCCCCATTGTTTCATATAATTCCAGCATGAAACAGTCAAAATAAAAAAATTTCTGGCACAGATACAAATTGCTCAATATCTGCGGGACATTTGAGTGTTCTCGAAAGTTCTTTAGTTATTCAGACGTGAAAAACAACTTGCGCGAATCGTGCCAAAGGCACTCCAAAAATGCCCACGATATATCTGTGCATTTGGCTGGCAAGTACTTTCCTTTTTGGTCATTATTAAAAATTATCCATTTCATCTGGATGAAATTCATTATTTCATCGAGGCAACAGTTGCCGCCCTAGCAGTGGCAAAGTTGATTCTATGGAGCGCGCCTTGTTGTTTGTTGTTTTCCCCTCAGCGATCCTCCATATTTGAGATCGCAAAATCAAAATCAGTAAGGGAAGTTTGCCAGGTCAAAGAGGTCAATTGCTTTAAATGATTTGGCAGCTCCATTGATGAATTCATTAAAAGACAGAGTTTGCTAGGAGCATCTAGTAATTTGCATCTAATGAGAAAATATCAATTGGCAACTCACCCAAATTTGATAAATACCTCGGATATCTCTGAATTGTTATGATTGTATACATGAACAATGCCATCAAGATATCTTGAATACCTTTAAATTGTTTTGATTGTGCGCATAAATAATGCCCATTGTTACAACATTCCTTATTCCTATCTCGGTATCTATATAGGTAGGTGTATTCCTTCCGGTTGGATCAGATCCCCTTCATAATGTTTTCATTCTTCAAACATAACAACAAAGAACAAGGCGTGATCCAAAGAATCAACTGTGCCACTGCTAAGGCGGCAAATGTTGCCTCGATGTAATAATGAATTTTATGTCCAGTGGAGGCGCCACGGGGGGACTGGGGGAGACTCGTCCCCCCCACTTCCCTCAAAAGTCGGTTTTCCAATCGTCCAAATCCGCAGAGAAATTGTCAAAGGAGTGGTTATATAGTTAGACCCTGAATTTTGAGGACAAATAAAGGCGTTTCTTAGCAATAAAAGGGCGTTTTCCAAGGATAAAAAGGGCTTGGTCCTACAAATTTTCCAAGGGGCTTCGCCCCAGGACCTCCATTTGCATTTGTCCCCCTATTCGCTGGCGGCTGGCACCGCCACTGTTTATGTCAGCATTATCAAGCATCCCCGATCAGGTCGAAATCTAAATCGAATCGCAAGGTTGCAGTTAGCAAATCTAGAACGAATTAAAGCAAGCTACAGCCATGATCTCATTCTTCAAAAATGGCTAATGGGGGCCTTTAGTTATGTTTGAAGATTTATACACATTTTTATGGAGGGGATCTGATCAAACCGGAAGGAATACACCTACCTATATACCGAGATAGGAATCAGGAATGTTGTAACAATAGGTATTATTTATGCGCACAATCAAAACAATTTAAAGGTACTCAAGATACCTTGATGGCATTGTTCAGGTATACAATAATAACAATTCAGAGACATCTGAGGTATTTATCAAATTTGGGTGAGTTGCCAATTGATACTTTCTCATTAAAGGCTGATTGCTAGGTGCTGTTAACAAATTCTGGCTGTTAATGATTTGATCTTTGACCTGGCAAACTTCCCTTACTGATTTTGCGATCTCAAATATGGAGGATCGCTGAGGGAAAAACAACAAACAACAAGGCGCGCTCCAAAGAAGCAACTGTACCACTGCTAGGGCGGCAACTGTTGCCTCGATGAAATAATGAATTTCATGTCAACATTATCAAGCATTTCCAATCATGTCGACATCTAAATCGAATCGAAAAGTTGCAGTGAGCAAATTTATAACTTTAGAACGAATTAAAGCAAGCTACAGGCATGATCTCATTCTTCAAGCATGGCTAATGGGGGCCTTCAATTATATGTATATAGATAGGTTAGGTACCGGGTGAGTGAGAAAAAAAATCCCTGTTTGAAAGGCCACTGCTGCCTGGATATAGAGGCAATAATATTGGTAAATATATTGTTTAATAGTGGACATGCTCAAATAAATTCTAAATTTTATCTGACTGAAATCGGCTACTCCGTTCTGAAATTATGAGGGATCTTCTGAAGAAAGCGCCTCCAAGAAACCTTCAAAAACGGCATAAAATCACGAACAAATTTCTGCCATATTTCTGCCTTAATAGCAATGACCTGTATATGCTTTAGCACGTTTAATCCATTTGGGAGGATGAAAGTGCCAACCCTGGGAGCATAACACCATTATTCTTGGAGATTTTATCCTCCCAAGAGGATAGCACGTGCTGAAGCATGTTCAAGTCATTGCTGTAAGGCAGAAATATTTGGAAATTTCCTCGTGGTTCTAGGCCTGTTTTGAAGGTTTCTTGAAGGGGATTTCTCAAGGAAATCGCTCATAATTCAAAACTGAGTGGCCGATTTCAGTTAGGTAAATTGTAAATTATAATTGAATATGTCAACCATAAAATGATGTATTTGTCAATATTATTGTTTTGATATGCAGGGAGCAGTGGCCGTTCAAACGGGGATTGTTTTTTCTGGCTCACCAGGTAGATAGGAATCAGGAATGTTGTATCAATAGGCATTATTTATTCACACTATCAAAACAATTGAAAAATATTCAAGGTATCTTAATGTGAATCAACGGAGCTAAGTGGAGGTCATCTACCGGGTGAGTCAGAAAAAACAATCCCCGTTTGAAAGGCCACTGCTCCCTGGATATCAAAACGATAATGTTAACAAATACATTATGTAATGGTTGACATGTTCAAATATGATTTAAAATTTACCTGACTGAAATCGGCCTGTCCGTTTTAAAATGGTGAGCGATTTTCTGGAGAAAGGCTCTTCAAGAATCCTTCAAAAAAGGCCTAAAATCACGAGCAAATTTTCCAAATATTTCTGCCTTACAGCAATGACTTGCACGCTTGAACATGCTGTAGCACGTGTTATCATCTTGGGAGGATAAAATCTCCGAGAATATTATTGTTATGTTTTCAGGGATGGCACTTTCATCCTCCCAAAGGGATAAAACGTGCTAAAGCATGTACAAGTCCTTGCTATTTAGGCAGAAATATGACGAAAATTTGGTCGTGATTTCATGCCGTTTTTGAAGGTTTCTTGGAGGGGCTTTCCTGAGAAAATCCCTCCTAATTTCAGAAGGGAGTGGCCGACTTCAGTCTGGTAAAATTTAGAATTTATTTGAACATGTCCACTATTAAACAATATATTTACCAATATTATTGCAACGATATCCAGGGAGCAGTGGCCTTCCAAACGGGGAGTGTTTTTTCTGACTCACCCGGTATAAATAGTCAAAGAAAACTCCTACGCACGCTATTCCTCTGGCTAAACAATATCCACCTACGTGTCGAAATCATCAATAACAATAACAATAACAATAACAATAGATATTTATATATGTCCTATCAATAACAATAGGTTAATAATAGAATACCCAGACTCCTCCAGCGCGGGGCTTTTATATCCGTTGATTCTCGTTAAAGACATTGTCTATGTATGCAATCACAACAATTTAGAGAACTTTGAGGTATCTATCAGATTTGTAAGAGTTGTCAATTGATATTTCCTTGTTAAGACTAATTATTACAATCCTCGACAAAACCTCTTGTTACAAACCACGTTTTTTAGACTTTTCGAAAAAAAATCGCAATAGTTACTAGTTTAGCTGAAATATTTACAGAGGCCCCCTCCCCCCAAGTCAATGTTGTTTTTCTTGACTCTAGACACTTGTTGCAAGATACGTTCCCAGCTAGAGACATAATCAACATTGACTGGGGGGGGAAGGGGGTTTTCACTCTCTATGTCTACGTTTTCCTTTTTTGCGACAAGGGTTTTGGCGAGGATTGTAGATGCTCCAAAAAAACTCTAGTCGTAGATGAATTCATCAATAGACTTGCCAACTCAGTAGAAGCAATTTTCAAAATTTGACCTCTTTGATCTGGCAAACTTCCCTTACTGACATGAAATCTCTAATATCGACCATCGTTGTTAGGGTAACCAACAACAGATTGGCTAAAGAATCAAATGCGGCACTTCTAGAGTGGCAACAATATCCTCCATAGATAACAATTTATTGTCAGCAGTATCAGCCATACAGCCATTCCCCCCATTATCGTGACATCTAAACTTGAATAGAAAAGTTTTCAATTGCAAGTCTGCTTTATGAAATGAATATTTTACAACGAATTCAAGCAAGCTACATGAATGATCTAATTTTTCAAACATGGCTAATCGGTAATTTTATTTCCAAAAACGATTTGGAAAATATGTCTTCGAAACATTACTTACCAGTTTCATATTGGCTCTCATTGTAGCCAGCAACATACCTTCTGTTGCCCGATAGGGCCCTGTTATGGCTATGTTACTGATATCCCACCAAAAATAACGACACGCATATCCTTGTAAGTGGTAACAGATATCAGCCAGTTTGGAAAAAATTATTTCAAAAATTATTTACCAGTTTCACAATGGCTCCTAGTGTAGCCAGCAACATACCTTCTGTTGCCCGATATGGCCCCAATATGGCTAAGTCACAGATATCCCATGAGGAAAAAGGTCGTCGCATGTCCTTACAAGTAATAACAGATAACAGCTGGTTTAGAAGAAATTGCATTCGAAAAATTACTTTCCAGTTTCACAATGGCTCCCAGTGTAGCCAGCAGGATACCTTCTCCTGGCCGATATGGCCCTGATATGGCTAAGTCACCGATATTCCACGAGAAGTGCGAGCGACTGCGTAAATATCTCTTTTATTATCGTTACTATTGTTGTTAAGCTAAAGTATCCCGTCCGAAAACATCCGAGTGCAACTGCGAAGGACTCTGTACCTGACCTCTCTAGGTTATCACGAGGCCGCGTTCTGTGTGATTAGGCCGGCTTGTGTGGGGACCGCTCGTGTGTGTTGTGATTGGGCGAACATAGGCCATTTTTAGGAATCGCTGTATAATCTCACTGAATTTGAGATTATGGATGATTATGGATGCAAAAATGCCACTTTACTTAACCCTATTACAACCGGGGGGGGGGGCACAAAGTGCCCGCGGCAAATATGATTCGATGTAGTGTCGTCAGTTCGAAAGATAAAGAGCCGAGGTTTTGTAACTTTTCCTAAAAATTAATAGGCTAATTAAAAATTGATTTTTTTTTTCAAAATGGTAGACACTGATCACGTGACTAACATCTTCTCGACACGTGGTTGGGAGGTAAATTAAAGAAGTGAGTCTGGTTTATGCCCAGATGATCAGAGATCATCAAAAATGCTACCATTCGATAGCTCTTGATGAGAGCTTTCAGATGATGTATAATTTTATTCATTTTGGATGACGTCAGCAATTTTAAATGTGATGACGTCATAAAAGTTTATGACGTCATATAATTAATAACAAAGGTAATATATAAACTTTTATTGTCAAATATGGTTCTTTCAATCATTTTTAATGATTTTAAGGCATTTCAGAGTATTTGAATCAGTAATTAGGGCTTTTACTGAAAGAAAGAAAAACTGGTGTAACTAAATAATGAATAAATGAAATAAATAATGAGTTTAAATAGATATTATATTGCTGATTTTTACTTCTTGGTGATTTGTGATACATTCTAGAGCAATTATGGAAGGAATTATTAAATAAAACCTTAAATATTGCTAATTTTGCCAATAGTTAGAATATATCGCATTTTTCAGCCATTATGACGTCATAGTGACGTCATGGATATAATGAAGAATAAAAAAAGTGCCCTATTGTGTAGATTTTGTTATTGTGCACCATTGTACCAAGTCTCGCCTTCATATCTGCATTATTAACGAAGTTATGAAGGGGGGGGGGGCTTTGTGCCCCCCCCGGTGCTACAAGGGTCCAAAAAGCCCGGTATTAATAGGGTTAACCATTCGTGCAGTACGGTGGTTCGGCATGCAACAGAAGAAAGGTCGTCGCATGTCCTTACAAGTAGTAACAGATAACAGCCGGTTTGGAAGAAATTACATTCGAAAAATTACTTACCAGTTTCAAAATGGCTCCCAGTGTAGGCAGCAACACACCTTCTGTTGCCTGATATGGTCCCCCGATACGACTTTTGTAGAAATTTAGCTGCTTGGTACCAAATTACCGATATTCCACGAAAAATGAAGGTAGGCGCATGTCCTTACAATACAAGTGGTAACAGATAACAGCCAGTATTGAAAAAACTCATTCAAATACAAATTACTTACCAATTTCACAATTGCTCCCAGTGTAGTCAGAAGCACGTGTGCAACTGTATGTACCAGCAATACAAGAACAAGTTGCACCATTGAAACAAGGCAGCTTCAAACAAAAATTACTTACCAATTTCGCAATTGATCCCAGTGTAGCCAGAAGCACATGTGCAACTGTATGTACCCAGCAATACTAGAATAGGTTGCACCATTGAAACAGGGCAGCTTCAAACAACAATTACTTACCAATTTCACAATTGCTCCCAGTGTAGCCAGCAGCACATGTGCAACTGTATGTACCAGCAATACTAGAACAGGTTGCACCATTGAAACAAGGCAGCTTCAAACAAAAATTACTTACCAATTTTGCAATTGCTCCCAGTGTAGCCAGCAGCACATGTGCAACTGTATGTACCAGCAATACTAGAACATGTTGCACCATTGAAACAAGGCAGCTGTTCACAGGCATCTATTTCTGAAATTCGATAAACAAGTACTTTTTTATAAGAAACTAACAGATTGACACAGTACTGAAAGGTTTTTGAAATTGTCAGATTTTGAGTACTCAAACTTTCCTAACAGCTGAATTCACACTTGAATTGTCGTTCTTAACGCATTCCAGATGACTATGAAACGCGGCAAAACGAATAAAGTTGGATTAGTTCAGCTTTATTGAGCCGCGCGGCATCGCACTACAAAGTTGCTTCAAGTCTGAATCAAGCTTATTATCTTCTTTATGGACATGTTCATGAGTGGCAAAAAACCCACTATTTTGAAAGTCGAAAATTCACAAAAAAGAGCACTAAAGGAGCAAAAAATAATGAACTTGCAGGAAACTTCAGTCATACTGAAACATATAGAAGTAAAGTACTCCCAAAATTTTGTAGCAATCAAGATTGATAAATTGCCGAGGTTCAACTGTAGCCATTATCTTAAAGTGATGACAAGAAGAAATAATCTATGAATTTCTTTCAAAAAGTGAGAGCAAACCAAACCGAGCAAAATTCTAGGGGGCCATGGGCACCTATTAAAAACGCCACTGGTAACCACACTGCTTAGTGAAGTGCGTCGTCACATCCAAGCTAGGCTTTGCGGTATAGATTAGAGTTATTTCATGATCATAAATTTTTGCTAAGGTCGAGACCTGTTTAGCATTACAACTTACCTCCATCACATAATTTTATATCACAGTATTCCCATCTCTTACTGGATGATGTCGTATAACACCAAGGATGGGGAAAATTATTATGTGGATTCCTACAGAAATTATCTGCTAACCCTGCACCTGGATAGCGTTGCGGAGGATTCTTGTGACTATGTGGTGATTGAGAGTCCCATCTTTGACAAGTCAATCCTGATTCTGTTTTGCTATTAGTTCCCCTGTAGTTGGTACCTTTTATAGTTTTCAAACATTCAACTGGTGATAGAATTAAGAAATTAAGAATTAGATACGAACGTTTGGAATAGTATTTAATTTCAAAACAAAAGATTCAATTCCAATACAGTTCCCACTAAAAGTGATATTACCCCAGCTATATCTTTGAAAATACATGAAGTTGTGAGAGAA
This sequence comes from Aurelia aurita, assembly GCA_004194415.1. Classification (NCBI taxonomy): domain Eukaryota; kingdom Metazoa; phylum Cnidaria; class Scyphozoa; order Semaeostomeae; family Ulmaridae; genus Aurelia; species Aurelia aurita. Next base: position 536,913 of record REGM01000031.1, read on the forward strand.
GGCTGATTTAAAGGTGAGAAAAATGTTTGTTTAATCAAAACATCACTTTTAAGGATTTTCTGCGAGGGCAAAATACACAAAATCACCGTTTTCGTCTAGTCTGCACTTTAGCGGACCAGCTTTCAACATCGGCAAGTAATGCGTCATGGGGTTTGATTTATTTTGATTTATTTTAACAGGGTTAAATACATTCAGTAAAATTTAGATAACTGATTTAAAATGTGCCCTGCTTAAAAACAAACTAACCTAATACATTGCTAATATAAGTCAACTTTAATATCCTATATAAAAGAAAAGAAACATTTATAAACAGAAAGGGACTCAGAAGTCATATGTATATGCTGAACGTTGGTTTAGAAGATCAACCTCTTTGATCTTTCAAGAACGATTTTAATCTCATTTTGAAAGTAGCTAGCGAAGGAGCAGTTTGATTTCATAGCTCAATAGGTTCCAAACAGTAACTCCTCGATAGGAAAAGCTCCGTTGTCCATTTGAGGTCTTACACAGTGGAATCCTGAGATCAGTACTGGTATTACGTAGGTTCCGATTGCAAGAATCTAACAATTTGTGAAACATTGACTGGATATAGGGAGGTGCAAGCCCATTCAATGATTTGTACACTATAGAGGCTGTTTCAAAGTCAATCATTTCTTTGATTGTTAACCATCCTAGTTGTGATATTAATGGCAGCGATGATTTATCGAAGGGACTGTTTGTAACAACACGAGCTGCCCGATTTTGTAGCTTTTGCAATTTTTTTAGAGTAGTGTCACCAGCACATCCCTAAACAGAGCAGCAATATCTAAAATGCGGGTCTACGATACTGAAATACATCCTTTGTATGGTTTCTAACGAAAGATATTTCTTAGAATACTTGAGCATTCCTATTCCTCGAGAAATCTTACCAATTGCAACGTTGATTTGTTCCTTCCAATTTAGAAATGGATCAATTTGTACCCCAAGATATTTGATCTTACACGTAGACTCAATCTTTTCTTCATTTATTTCAAAGAGGGGAAAGTTGGTTGAATCACTGTAATCTAGTTTTTTGAGGTTAGGTGCAGTACCAAGGATCATGCTCTGTGTCTTTGCGACATTAAGAGACAATTTATTCCCCTGTAGCCATGCACTAAGATCCTGAAGATCTAAGTTGATAGCATTGCTCAAGTCGGAGATAGATTTCGAGGAATAGGAGATGCTGGTGTCATCTGCATACATTGTGACCTTAGTTCTGTGTAAGGCAAACGGCAAATCATTGATATAGATCAGAAATAGAAGTGGGCCAAGGCAGGTGCCCTGAGGCACTCCACATTTGATGTCCTGTATTTTGGATATGTTGCCATTTACCTTACAGCATTGCTTCCTATTACTTAGGTATGATATGAACCAGTCAAGCTCCATGCCTTCAACCCCATAGAGACGCAACTTAGCTATGAGAATATCGTGGTCAACAGTGTCAAAGGCTTTCTTTAAGTCGATGAAAGTAACTCCAGAAAAGAGCCCTTTGTCGAAGTTGAGATACCAGTCATTTGTACACTTTAGTAAGCAAGACAATACGGAGTGAAAGAGCCTGAAACCCGACTGGTCTGAGTAGAAAAATTCATTCTCAGTAAAGTAATTAAATACCTGATCAAAGACTATTTTTTCAAATAATCGAGAAACGACAGGAAGCACAGAAATAGGTCTATAGTTAGATCTATCTTCAGTGGAGCCATCTTTGTAGATAGGCGAGACCCTCGCAATCTTCCAATTCTCTGGAAATCGACCTTGGGAAATTGACGTATTGAATATACTGCACAATGATGGTGCAAGAACAGGCATCCCAATTTTAAGAAAGAAGCTTGATACACCATCAATACCGAAACTATGAGATGTTTTAAACTTATTCATAATTTTGCCAAATTCCTCAGGGCGAATCATTTGAAACTGAAAACGCGCATGGTTTTCATTTATTGAATAATCACCATTGAGAAGTGGGTTTTTTACATTTGGTATCTTACAACTAAGTTTGTCACCAATCGTGCAAAAATATTCGTTCATGGAGTCTGCGATTTCGCAGCTTTTTGTGAGGCACTCCTCGTCAACCACTAGGGAAGAAATATTGGTAGTTTTGGAACGCTTATTAATAAGTCGATTGATGGTGCTCCAAGTTTCTTTCATGTTACCCTGACAATTTGCAATTTTTTGTGAGAAATATGCCTTTTTCAGTTTAGTGTTTAAACTATTTACCTTGTTTCTAACGTGTCGGTACGCTTGCATTAACACATCAGACCTATTTTTAACCGCCGATTTTTTAAGTTTGTCCCTGGACCGTATGGTGGCTTTTAGCTCAGAGGTAATCCATGGGCAATATTTATCAGAGACCCTGCGTTGGCGCAAAGGTGCATGCTTTTCGATTATCAGCGAGAGTAAACTTGTCCAGTTCTCCACAGCTGAATCAAGATCTGCACTGCTCTGGACAACAGAAGTCCAGTCTATAGAAGAGATATCAGCCAGGAAACTAGTTTTATCAAAATTTTTCATCTGACGGGTCGTAATTTTCTTGTGTTGTTTTGTCAAGGCTCCCCAAAACTTCCGAACGCAATAGACCATGTAGTGATCACTCATGGCAATTTTTAGAACGCCCGATTCAACAATATTCCTAGGATAACTGACTGCTATGTGGTCAATTAGAGTAGAGGTATGAAGAGTTTCCCTAGTAGGCTCTTTAANGAACCCTAGGAGGTAAACGATCATTATCAGCAGACTTAGGGTCCTCTTTATTCAACAAATTACAGTTGGTGTCACCCGTCAGAATTATCTCCTTATTTTCGTTCTCAAGGTACTGAAGAACTTGTTCAAGCTTATCGAAAGTTGAAATGGGATCACTTGGGGGGCGATACCTGGCAATAACTATGAAAGGGGATGCTTTTACTGGTTTGATTTCTATACAAACCAGCTCAAGGCCAAAGGGGTATGTCTTTCCTTCAAGTATGATATATACTGCTTTTAACATAGATTGCAACTCCACCTCCGTTTTTGCTGCGATCCTCTCTTTCTATTTTGTAGCCTTTAATATTCAGTAGATTATCACCCATTTTCCTGTCGATTTTTGTTTCGTTTAGAGCAAGAACGTGAATCCCCTTTACATTGATAAATGTAGTGACTTCATCTTTATGCAGGGGTAAACTATTTATACTAAGAGATGCAATAACCATCCCCTTGGTAAAACCCAGCGATTTTGATTGTTTGGGAGATACATTTTGCGGAGTAGCGAGGGGGGTCTGAGTGTTAGGGTAAGGGTTAGGGTATCGGTTAGGTTTTAGAAGAGGGGTTTTTAGGGTAAGTTAGGGTTAGTTAGGGTTAGTTAGATTCAGTTAGGGTAAGTTAGGATTAGTTAGGGTAAGGGACAGTGCAAAATCTATTTTATAACATGGCCAGTGCGAAACGCGACGGGGAAACAACTTTTTTTAGCCCATGCAGAACAGGGTTATTACTTTTACTACGTTAATATGTACGGGCGGTAACTTTTTTATGAGTTAAAAATGAAATTTGAAAAATAAAATTGTTCATTTTGGATAAGAGATTTAAATACCATACAACATGAGAAGTACTTGAAGAGATGTGTTTAAAATGACTTAAAAAATCCAAAATTGTGAATCCCTTCCAAATCTAAGAACAGTTCATCAGTCGTTTGTATCTGAAATCTTCAAAATCAATACTGCATCTCTCGTTGGCAAAACTTGTAACATAAGTACACGGTATGTTTCTTGGACACCAACCAGGAGAAATTTTGTCATTATTATTAGCTTATTAATCTGTAGTATGGCAACTAACACTTAGAAGTACGGGGCAGATACATTTTTGAAGAAAGGGTGACAGGGTGACAGGGCGGTTAGTTTTTTTGAAACAATTTTCAACAGGGTTAGCAGATTTTTTGCATTCATTTTTGTTCTCCAACGGCCATGTAATAAAATAAACTTTGCGTTGTCCATAAGTTATGGTTAGTTAGGGCAAGGTTGGGTTTAGTTAGGGTTAGCAGGGTATTTGGTCAAATACATTCCAGAGAGATATGACATAAAGCTGGTCCGCTAAAGTGCAGTCGTCCCCCGTTTCTGTTGCAATGCTTTCCATAATCCTAAGAACAAATTTAGCTAATTTTTCTACAGAGTGCTTTCTCGCCTCTTGCGAAGAACCCCTGGCCAAACGCTCCTAACAGGCCCTTATCTCTTAAAGTGTATGCTGTGCTGTCATGTACTCTTTTACTAATTATCTATTAGCTACATTTTGACAGTAAAATTTTTGAACAATGGGAGTCACGTGACAGGTGACACTACCACATATGGGAGATGGTATTGAAAAATTAATGTTTTTAGTATTTTTACTACCAGAATTAGTTTCAAATGTTGATTATTAGACTTTAAAAGAATCAGCAAACAAAGATTTTTCGATTGATATCAGTAACAACAAAATTTGCTGACATCAGCCGTTTTGGGACATATTTGCAAATTTTGAGAATTGTTCAAGCGGCTGTTATTGAAAATGCGTATAATTGCGTTATGCAATACCTTTAAAGTATTTTCCGCAACGAATTATCAATTTTAGGTGGAAAAACCCAGTTCATAGTTGTGACGTCATCAATGTTTGTCATTTTATTCCAAAAAAAAAACTGTCTACAAAATATCTTTTGGTATTAAATTTGAATTGGAAATGAATAATACGGCAAATAAGAGAGAAACAAAATTAATTATATATTATTTATTCCATTCTTAGAACGAATTAGCTGAAAAACATACATTTTGACATTGTTCAACACTATGACGTCATTTTGGCGTCATCTAATGATATGGCAACACCCAAAGCTAGCAAGTAGCCTTGAATGATTAGTACTACGCCCTTGCCAGGTGTCACTGACTTCCCATTAGTCTATGGCTATTTATAGGGGTGGTGGAAAACACCCCCCAGCTATGTTAAATGAAAAAACCCAGGCAGGATTGCGGTTAAAAGAAGAAATTTTGATTCAATTCTAAAAATGAACTTTTCAAGCAACAAACAGTAAACGGAAAGAAATGATTCGAACGAAGCGAGGAGAAAATGTCGAAGAGCGGATTTGCTCATGGGCGTTAACCCTATTACTACTGGGAGGGAGCAAATATCATCTGATGTAGTGTCGTCACTTCGAAAGATAAAGAGCCGAGGTTTTTTTGGATTTTCCTAAAATTTAATAGGCTAATTAAAAATTGAATTTTCTTTTCAAAATGGTAGACACTGATCACGTGACCAACGTCTTTTTGACACGTGGTCGGATGGTAAATAAAAGAAGTGAGTCTAGTATTTGCCAAGATGATCAGAGATCATCAAAAATACCACCATTCGATAGCTCTGAATGAGAGCTTTTAGATGATGTATAATGTTATTCATTTTATATGACGTCAGCAATTTTAAAGCTAATGACGTCATCAAAGTTTATGACGTCATATAATTAATAACAATTGTACTAAATAAATTTTTTTTGTCAAATATGGTTCTCTGGATCGTTTTAAATGACTTTAAGGCATTTTAGAGTATTTGCATCAGTAATTAGGGCTTTTAATGAAAGAATGAAAAAGCTGTGTAACTAAATAATGAATAAATGAAATAAATAATGAGTTTAAATAGATATTATCTGTAAATGTTTAAATACCTGTAAGGAGAATTTTCCCTCCGATGATAAGTAAAGCTATTACAAGCAAGGTAACACAAAACATTTTCATCAAGTAAAATACAGGGCAAACAAACCAAGCATGGATGCTTGTAAAAGAAACAGCTAAGAAAGATCTTACATGTATCAACTCTGACTAATTTCATTCAGTCGTCATTTAAAGGGAGTACAAAGACCAGCAGCCTTTGCCGTCTTTTGTTTTTGTTTTTGTGAATTTCGTACAGTCAGTTATTCTGGAAGCTGTGCAGAGCAAGTCGCTAACTGTGCGCAAAGCATGCTGGTCTTTGTACTCCCTTTAAAGCTTCAGTCAGGCATTGATCCTAAAAATCTTCCAATCGGTTCAACAGTTTTTCCAGTAAGGATTTTTTAAATAAAGGGAAATATATTCTTTGATTCATCCGTCAATGCTGCTCAAATCATGGTTTCTATATATGATCTCATCATCTCTTCACACAGAGGATAAATAACATTACGCTCTCTGGAATAGCATTGTTCCTATGAATGATCACATAAAGAGCAGCCAGAAGCGCCGGTAGGGAGGGGCAAGAGGGGGCGGTCGCCCCCCAATGTTCTCCAGGACCGATTTTCTAATTCTTCTAACTCCGGTATAAAATTGTCGGGGGGGGGGGGTAGGGCTAATGATATTGGTAAATATCTATAAATACAAGTTTGCATATTCTCTTGATGTCTTTAATTGCATTTTCCGGCGATCTGTAGGGTGCTACCCTAAAAAATTTTCGGGGGCTTCGCCCACAAACCCCCGTTCTGTTCACTTTCGACGCTTGCACATCTCAACAACATAGATCGAGAACGGACCTGCTGTAGGCCTGTTTTTGCAGGTCTATGTATCTTGATTTTATAAGTTTCT
>REGM01000031.1:543928-557129 GCA_004194415.1 Aurelia aurita
CCCCCCCAATATGAATTTCGTTCCGACGGGCCTGTATAGTACTGGTCGTGTGACATGGCGAACCACGTGGACGGTGTCGATAAGTTTTTCAAGTCTTACTTTTGATTGTGTTTAGCCTGGTATAAAATTTGGGATAATTCTGTACTTTAATTTACTGTCGCTTTCATGGTGATTAAAGGGCTCAATATGTAACACATGAATGTGTCAGCCTATGCTGAATGATCTTTACGGATCGTCTCACCCAAAAGAATCGGCGGAGTTGGCGGAGTTTCTATCGCCGATCTTTTTCTGGAGATTTTGGAAACGATAATATCTACCGATTGCGTAGAAAACTCCGGCATAAGTGCGGGCAATATTGTCGCCACTTTGGATTATCGGTTGAAAAACTGCGACCGAAAAAAGTCCGCTTTTACTGAGACAACCGCTTAAATACGAATACATTGTTCTGATGAAAACTTAATAAAAAAACTAAAATTGATTACAGCGTGGCGAAAGCCTCGAAGTCTGACACTGATAGCCTTAGATCTCTAAATATGACAAAATCTGACAGACCGGCGACAATTCTATTACTCCTAAGTGGCGTACGTATTAGATTGGTGGCAGGAATTTTTAGGATCTGGAGGTTGGTCGTTCGGTCCCCTGCAGGACCTCGCTTTCCTAATGGTGCTAGCTTACTCGTGTTATTGTTATAACAAATTGATTTATTTTATTTCAATCAATGAAAAGGGCGTTGGTTGCATTTATAGCCAAAGTAGAGGACGTAGTCCGGAAAAAAATTACTGGGGCTTTGCCCCAGACCCCCTCCTGTTTTGCCCCTCCCAATAAAAAATCCTGGCGGCGCCACTGATAAAGAGAAACCTTTAAACTTGGTTAACAGCAGAGTAAAAACGCGTTAGAGATGCATCAGAAATGCGAAAGCTAAAAGCTTCTAGTTTACTTTTTGCCTCAATCTGAGATTTTGTAGCGTCTTTGAAGATGTTTGAATGGAATCGAAACAATTTCATGCCACTGGGAAGCAACAAGTCAATAAAATGCTATCAAAATGTGTTTAGAGAATGAGTTATCTCAGTTCTAACGCGATGTTACCCTCGTCCCTGGATTGAAGAAGCTTAAGAGAATAGCAAGATAATCAAGTTTGATTTGAAAATTTATTCTTTTAGAATTTTACACTTTTTTGGTTACCTGGCGCTCTTAGTCCGTCTCAGTAGATATGAAATAAAGATTCCAAAATAACTCAGACACCTAGCCTTGGTTCACACCAGAATAAAACGAGTTAGAAAAGCGACAGCTCATAAACGGACTTTCAATGAGTTATCGCTTCCAAATAGAATCAAAACTTTTTCATTCCACCCAAGTGATATCGAATGCGTCAACAAAGTCTAGAAATGGAAGCAAATATCATTTCACTCGCTTTCCCGCCACATTTTGAATGCATTTCTATTGCAAATTACTCTAGTGAACCAAGCTTGAATGACTGTTACCAATAAACAATTGAGCTTTATGAACGAATTTGCATCATAGATATATTCTGCAGAAGAACAAATGCATGAATATTTACCACTTTCCTTCTCAAAGTTGACCAACCTCTTCTTAAAAACGACATGTGTCTTCCTGTCTTTTGGGAGATTAGTTTCTTGTGAATATTTCTTGAAAGAGTTGGTCTTTGTGTTCTTGGCCACGAATTTGCAGTCATCGTCTAAGCTACACTGATGGAAGCTTTTGTGGAATAAACTTGTCATCGTACCATGCGTTCCACCAGAGTACAACTCGAAAGTTGCCCTTGATGAATCCTTAGTCAAGCAACAGATGTGAAGAACTGAAAGGCAAGCAATGGTCAGACCGAGCAGCAAAATCCGAGTCATCTTGAATTGAGTTCGACTCAATCCTCACAGAGATCAGTACAGGAAGAATTATTTATACGTTGTTTGTATTAATTTGCATAATAGATAAGATGTCAATCACTAGCCCATGCATTTTATTTGCTCTTAAAAACACTCCTCCCCAGAAGAAAGAGTCTCTGCGGAGGCGAGTATTTGAACCTTGTAGCGGCTTGTTAAAAGGACAAAATGCTGCATCTAGGAAACAGATTGAATGAAAGTCAATTAAGAGAATTCGAAAATAATCTGAAGAAACTACATTTCTCGAATAAACACTCTTATTTTTTGAGAGTATTACTAAAAACAAATGACAAATCTTCTCGCATTGAAGTGAAAACAATTAATTAATTCTCAAAATAGCAGCTTCATATCCTCCTTATGTTAGCAAAATAAACAGTAAAATTAATTATTCTCTGACATGTAATGAGAAAACCATCAATGAAATTTGGATGTAATTTAGAAGGGAGATGAAAATAAGCAATAATAGATCTTTAGCTAATCAGACTTACTATTGTGATAGACAATAGGGAATTCGATGAAAGGTGAAGTTGCAGTTTTTAGCGCCAAGCGCTGGGATCGCAAAAGTGGAGAAGCATAATCGAGTCTGCGACCCCTTGTCCTGACGCTCAAGTTTTGGGGCTCGTACTGGGCTCGAACTCTGTCCGCTTGACTGTTCTGGCTGCAAAGTCAGAGGATTACACCACTGCGCCACAACATCTTCGGTGAAAGTAGCTAATGAGAATTTGGAAACTAACTATTTGGCTTTTGCTTTAATTGTTTCAATTGATTGAGCCATAAGCATGAGAATCCGGTGTGTGGTTTGAAGGTTTTTTTTAAGGGACCTTGCCAGAAAATCTCTTATAACTTCAAGAAGGAGTGACCGATTTAAGCCAGCTACATTCATAAATCTAATTGAATATGTCCGCCGAAGTCCGTCATCCGCTGATGTCCACTAAAGTCTGTCCACTTCAGCACTTCAGTGCTGCCATATTTTGACCTGCTTACTGAATAAATGTATGTATGTATGTTTCAATGGATCTATTAAACAGGACATTATTCATACTTATTACATTAAGATCCAGGAAACAGTTGCCTTTCAAACAGGTATTGCTTTTTAGGCAGGATTGCCACAAAGCGATGCGAGAGCAAAGATAACTTAAGTAGGTTCAGAGTTTTGTATAGTCGAACTTTAACTACTGTTCTTTGGTCTGGTACTTTTCATCTTCCAAATCGTTGCAGAAAATCGAAAAGATACAGGAACGATGGCTGAGTTTTCTACATAATGATTGTTTAAGCTCCTATAAAGACTTACTTCTCAAATCAAATAGATGCACAATGCTAATTGCTCGTCAAAGGACACTTTGTATCGCACAGAAATGATTACAAACATGATTTTGGTTTTCTCTTGGAACAAACTAATTCGGTGCCCATCCATATAAGAAATCTGCAATTGCTTATGACTGAAATTTTTAAAACAAAATTCGATCTGAATCCAACTTTCATGAAGGAAATTTTGATGCAGCGAAACATTGGTTACAACCTAAGACATGGTAACGACGCGCAGCTTCCAAAGGTACGCACTACTTCCTTTGGAATCGAGACTATAGCATTCCTTGGAAATAGAATGTGGCAGGTATCACCACATGAGATAAAAGATTCTAGCACCCTTCCAACTTTTAAAAAGCAAATAAGGTGCTGGAAAGGTGATAAGTGCAACTGCAGGCTTTGCAAAGCATATATACCACAGGTTGGGTTCCTAACAGGATATACTTTTATGTTTTTATCCTCATATAATTAACCTTGATATATTTAATATTTTTTTCTGTAATATTGTATATATTGTATTGTAGAGTAGGCTTAAATTAGCTGTAAATTTGAGCTATAATTAATTCTCGCCTACTGTAAAAAATTAAGTAATGATGATGATGATGATGATGATGATGATGTATCGAAATGTTAAAACATTGAAATACCTGAATCCATCATTCATGTTCTATATCTTCAACTTTAGAACTTCGAATTATTCGTTGCAAAATCCGAACAACTTGAATCATATTTGGCCAAATCATGTAACGTTTGATTCAAACAGCCTTAGAGCCATGGGACCTCAGAAATGGAATTGTCTGCCGAATGAATTAAAATCAGCTGACAAGTTAAATAGTTTTTAAAATATAATAAAACAATGGAATGGCCCTACTTGTAAATGTAACGCTTGACAGTTCAATGATATCCTGTAAATTTTTTCCATACAATTTCCATTTAGATTTGAATATTTAACTTATCTATTAACCTATTTATTTTTTTATTCATTCATTTATATATTCGATTTCTATTAGTTGCATATGTCTAAATATGTATAGCCAGGTAAAAATCAAATCAAACTAAGTTGACAAGAATAAAAAACAAAAAACTATGGTTATATTGATTATTGATATACATGAGCTACTATTTCGCCTCAGCATACGAGGCTTTACAGATGGGAGTGCAAATTCGGAATCTCTATCCTGTTTTCTTCTACACCCCGTTTAGCAAATCACAATGCCCAGAAAGCTTTGAAATCTTGTTTGAATGCCAATCATTTCCTATAAACAAAGAGGATGCAAGTGATTTTGTTCATGAATGACAATTCGATATCTTCGCTGCTGGCAGAAAGCTCAGAAAGTTTACACAAAGGGTCTTTATTGAGCTGCCGCACCTGGGTTAGCGTGTGAACAGGCTTTGGAACTGGAAGAAGGAAAAGGACAAGAAACGGACCTCTAAGATTGGACTAATTTTTTTAAATTCCATATACAATATTTGAGGTACATAGCTTTCATTGTTATTTTCTCTCGAAATTGCAATTCTCAATTCTCGTGTAGATACGATTGAGACAATTTAGCAGTGACACCGAAAATAATCAAGAACAAAATCATTTTCATCACTAATGAGATTAAAAGTATGAGGAAATAACAATGTAAGATCTTTATCTCAAATCAAGTACACAGAACTAAAAAAGTAGCCAACTTAGAATTATCTAATAAAATGGACACACTCTTGCAAATGTTTGAGAATTTGGTTATTTATTATGTTACAAAAAAGACAAAGTCTATGATACCATCGTCTGTTACTTAGCGTTCCCAGCCAAGTTCCTCGAGAAGTCTGTCCATGTTTGTACCCTTCCATGCTTCGCTAACCACCAATGCTGCCTGATATTGTGTAGAATCTAATTTGCGAGAAAGTGGCATATTTTGGTCAAGATAGATTATGTCTCTATAATCCAGATGTGGCCTGACAAAGACTTTATAAATTGTTTTTTTCTATATATTGCTACCTAGCATCCGAAGGTAGTTTTTTTTAGGACACTGAGAAGCTAAGCTTATCGAAGCAGTGTCCTGGTCCTTCCTCTCGATGTGACCACACCTCCCGATTCCTTTAGACTGGAATTACAGAGAGCTAGCGACTCTCCTCACTCTATGTAGCAAGCTCGACAGGGCGGGGACTCGAACCACCAACCCTCAGATTGGTAGTCAAGCGTGCTACCATTGAGCAATCCCCGATTATAAATTTGATCAAGTATGTACCTTGAAACGTATTTAGAAAGAAAGCGACTAATTCCAACTCCTCACTTTGCCTTGATAATTGCCTCCATAAAATGCTCACCAAACGCAAATTTCTCATCCGAAATGAGGCCTAAATCCTGATGATTTTTTCTGCATCTATTTTAGAATCGGTAAATGTTAGTGGTCGATGAGGATCTTTTGATCTTTTGGGTGAAAAAATTACTTCATTTGAATGTTTGGTTAGATTTGGGTAGAATCTCAAGGAAATGATTTGAGAAAGAACTTGCGAAGCCATCATGGACGGAGACAATGCGACTTATATATCTTTTGATTGCCAAGGCTATGAAGAGCAACATCATTTTTATCTCCTTCGATGGACCGAATAGTATTCGAGAAATTAACTGATTTCTGAAAAGGGTGATTTTGCAAAATGGCAAGTTTTACTGCTCAATAGAGCGAAAAGCAGAGTTACTTTAACCATCCCTCATACAGAGCAATGAAGGAGTCAGCTTGCGGTTGTGATTCCTACAAATAAAGTCTGGTTTCCATTTGAACCTGTTCAGCTTCTTATTCTGTTCTTTATTGCTCGTCTTCGAAATGCTGTTTCCTGATCGTTGTTGCTTGTTTTGGTTTAGATGAGTGTTTCCGTTAGCTTTCCGTTGCTTTTGGCTGCTCTTTCTTGTTCGTTTTGGTTGTTCATTGCTCGTTTTGATTTTGGGGGTACGTTTCCAATTGGTGCTCATGTTGCTAGTTTTGGTTTTAGCGCGCCACATAAAACCAAAACAAGCAACAAGAGCAAACAAATTTCAAATGGAAACCTGGCTTAAGGGAAGCAATTTCCCACTAGCGTAGGAGATAGTACATTGTATTCACATATTTTAGCTTCCTTACCAATGGCGGACATCATGGGGGAGGGTTAGTGGGGTTATATCCCCTCTCCCCCTTGCCAATTTGAAAAGACTCGAGATTTTTCTCATAAGTCGGAATTTTCTTTGGTGGGATTGAAAGTGCAACGAAAAAGCGAGTCACAGTAAGGAAGAAGAAGAGAAGAGTTTTCAAATAGAGAAAGCAGCATGCAGAAGCCCAAAAGAATAATTCTTTCAATTACGAGAAGAAAGTGCTTGAGTATTGGTAGAGTAGGGTACAAACCTTTCCCAGAAATGCTGGAACGTGATTAGGAGAGACGCTCTAAGGCAATTTAAAGGTTGGTGTCCTTACAGATTTTCCTTGGGACGATAAATTAAAGAAGAACTATCACAAAATGGTCAATGTTTCCAGTTTGGGAGCGGAAAAAATTGGATTGCTAGATAGAAGCGTTCTAGGCCAAGCAAATAGTGCTTACACAAATATTTTCCTCTGGAAACTAATTTATAAAAAATTTTTACAAAATTGTCAGAAATTCTAATTCAGTGCCAGCAAACATGGATTCGGGAATGGCATTCTAAGCAAAAGTAGAGGATGTGTCGTCAAGATTTTCTCCCCACAATTGAATCTACTGATGTGAATGTGTTTGCCTTTTTTCTATCATCTGCTGAAAATAACTACCATTAAAATCTGAGTTATATATTCTCTAAACACAATTTTTGAGTTCTTTTTACATGTGGTCTCCCAGCAAAATACCTCAAAACATGCACATTTCCTCCGACTCGGAAAATTGACTGCGCTATACAAATCACTCAAATAGCTGAATTTCCGCCTCTGTTTTTCTTCCATATCCAAAACAAATCCTAACTTTCATTAACAGTTTTCTAGTTACCTGCTGCAGAATAATTAGTTTTACTGTTTATTTTTCTAACGTAAGGAGAATATGAAGCTCCTATTTTGAGAATTAATAAATTGTTTTCACTGCAATGCGAAATTATTTGTGATTTGTTGTTAGTAATAATCTCAAAAAAATGTTGTTTTCAAGAGATAGAGTTTCTTGAGATTATTTTTAAACTTCTCATAACTCACTTTCATTCAATCTGTTTCCTATACTCAATAAACTCAATAAACAGTTTGCTTTTTTGTAGGCAATTTGCTAGCGTAATATTTACCTCCTTCGTATCTACCTCACTGCTACTCTTCTCCCTGCTGAATCAAATTCTATTGGACGTTTCTATTGGAGGATATATGCTTTTTTTGGGGTATTTTGCTGAAAGATCAAATATAAAAAATCCCAAAAATTGTGCTGAGAGAATATATAATTCCACCAATACCTGCCAAAGAGTTTAATACATTTGATCATGTATGTCCCTTGAAAGGTATTTAGAAAGAAAGCGAATAATTCCAACTCCTCGCTTTGCCTTGATAATTGCCTCCCTAAAATGCTCACCAAAAGTAAGTTTCTCACCCAAACTGAGGCCTAAATGCTTATCAATTGTTTCTGCATTTATTTGATAATCGTTAAATGTTAGTGGTGGATGAGCATCTTTTGATCTTTTGGGTGTATAAATTACTTCATTTGCCAGTTTGGTTCGATCTAGGTTGAATATCAAGGAAATGACTTGAGAAAGAATTTGCGAAGTCATCATTGACTGAAACAATGCGATTTATGTAAATTTCGATTGCCAAAACTATGCAGAGCAACATCATTTTTACCTCCTTCGATGGTGGACCGAATAGTATTCGAGAAATTAACTGATTCCTGGAAAGGGTTATTTTGAAAAATGGTAAATTTTGCTGATCACTATAGCGGAAAGCAGAGTTTCCTTAACCATCCCTCATACAGAGCAATGAAGGAGTCAGCTTGCTGTTGTGATTCATACAAATAAAGCCCGGTTTCCATTTGAACCTGTTCAGCTTCTTATTCTGTTCTTTATTGCTCGTCTTCGAAATGCTCTTTCCTGATCGTTGTTGCTTGTTTTGGTTTTAGATGAGTGTTTCCGTTAACTTTCCGTTGCTTTTGGTTGGTCTTTCTTGCTCGTTTTGGTTGTTCGTTGCTCGTTTTGATGTTGGGAGTATGTTTCCATTTGGTGCTCACGTTGCTAGTTTTGGTTTTAGATCGCCACATAAAACCAAAATAAGCAACAAGAGCAGAGAAGTTTCAAATTGAAACCTGGCTTGAGGGAAGCAATTTCCCACTAGCGTAGGAGTTAGTACATTGTATTCACATATCTTAACATTCATTACCAATAGCAGACATCATGGTGGGGGGGGGGTAGTGGGTCGACTGCCACCCACCCCCTTGCCAATTCGATAGACTCTAGATTTTGTCAAAAGTCTNATTGTGCTGAGAGAATATATAATTCCACCAATACCTGCCAAAGAGTTTAATACATTTGATCATGTATGTCCCTTGAAACGCAATTAGAAAGAGAGCGAATAATTCCAACTCCTCGCTTTGCCTTGATAATTGCCTCCCTAAAATGCTCACCAAAAGTAAGTTTCTCACCCAAACTGAGGCCTAAATGCTTATCAATTGCTTCTGCATTTATTTGATAATCGTTAAATGTTAGTGGTGGATGAGCATCTTTTGATCTTTTGGGTGTATAAATTACTTCATTTGCCAGTTTGGTTCGATCTAGGTTGAATATCAAGGAAATGACTTGAGAAAGAATTTGCGAAGTCATCATTGACTGAAACAATGCGATTTATGTAAATTTCGATTGCCAAAACTATGCAGAGCAACATCATTTTTACCTCCTTCGATGGTGGACCGAATAGTATTCGAGAAATTAACTGATTCCTGGAAAGGGTTATTTTGAAAAATGGTAAATTTTGCTGATCACTATAGCGGAAAGCAGAGTTTCCTTAACCATCCCTCATACAGAGCAATGAAGGAGTCAGCTTGCTGTTGTGATTCATACAAATAAAGCCCGGTTTCCATTTGAACCTGTTCAGCTTCTTATTATGTTCTTTATTGCTCGTCTTCGAAATGTTCTTTCCTGATCGTTGTTGCTTGTTTTGGTTTTAGATGAGTGTTTCCGTTAACTTTCCGTTGCTTTTGGTTGGTCTTTCTTGCTCGTTTTGGTTGTTCGTTGCTCGTTTTGATGTTGGGAGTATGTTTCCATTTGGTGCTCACGTTGCTAGTTTTGGTTTTAGATCGCCACATAAAACCAAAATAAGCAACAAGAGCAGAGAAGTTTCAAATTGAAACCTGGCTTGAGGGAAGCAATTTCCCACTAGCGTAGGAGTTAGTACATTGTATTCACATATCTTAACATTCATTACCAATAGCAGACATCATGTTGGGGGGGGGGGTAGTGGGTCGACTGCCACCCACCCCCTTGCCAATTCGATAGACTCTAGATTTTGTCAAAAGTCTGAATAATCTTTGGTGGGATTGAATTTGCAACGAAACAGCGAGTCACAGTAAGGAAGAAGAAGAGAAGAGTTTTCAAATGAAAAGAGCAGCATGCAGAAACCCAATAGAAAATTTTGTTTAATCACGAGAAGAAAGTACTTGAGTATTGGTAGAGTAGGGTAACAACCTTGCCAGGAAATGCTGGAACGTGATTAGGGGAGACCTTCTAAGGCAATTTAAAGTTTGGTGTCCTTACAAATTTTCCTTGGGATGATAAATTAAAGAAGAACTATCACAAAATTGTTATTGTTTCCAGTTTGGGAGCAGGCAAAAATTGGATTGTGAGAAGCGTTCTAAGCCAAAGCAAACAGTGCTTACTGAAATTTTTTTTCTGTGGAAACTAATTCATAAAAAACTTTTACAAAATTGTCAGAGATTCTAATTCAGTGCAGTCAAACATGGGGTCGGGAATGGCATTCTAAGCGTAAGTAGAGGACGTGTAAGGAAGGAAGGAAGGAAGGAAGGAAAAGAAATAATTCTGCTTGGTGATACCAATTGTGATCTCTCTGATGGTCCTGGTGGCCATTTAAGAGATAACAATTCAAAACATATATGCAACCTCTATGACCTGTTTGGTCTAGAGCAGCTTATTAGGGAGCCAACTAGGGTCACTCTGGATACATCAACTACTATTGACCATATAGCAACAACATCGCCAAGAAATGTCCTAAAATCTGGAGTATACAAAGCTACCATGAGTGACCACTATATGGTCTTCTGTGTTCGGAAATTCAATGGCCACTTAAAAAAAGATCAAAACAATGTTAAGACAAGAATCATGAAAAATTTTTCTGAAGAAGCCTTTTTAAATGATGTTGCTAGCATAGATTGGGAACAAGCACTCGGTCATTCTGATGACATAAATGTGCTTGCTAACAACTGGTCATCGCTTTTCTCTTCCATCATTGAGAAGCATGCTCCTCTAAGGCAAATTAGGGTTTCAGAGAGGTATTGCCCATGGGTCAATGCCAACTTAAAGGGTTTGATCCGGATAAGGGACAGGCTTAAAAAAGCTGCTGTGAAATGCAATTCACAGATTTTGATGGCCTCTTACAAACAAGTTAGAAACAGGGTTAATAGTCTTAACCAGACACTCAAAAGACAATACTTCTCTGAAAAAATAACTTTGCAACAGGGTAACATGAAAGAATCCTGGAAAACTATCAATCAGCTCCTTAACAAACGTTCAAAAACAACCAACATTGAAAGTTTGAAAGGCTGTAACAACAATAACATTGTCGATAAACAAGAGATTGCAGAGACCATGAACAAATTTTTCTGCTCTATAGGCAAGGATCTGGCCAAAAACATTAAAGAAACACCAAATCCGCTCATTTCAGGGGAATACAAAATCAACAAAGAGGGTAAAACCTTTAGATTTGGAGCAATTAATGAGGAGAAATTGGGAGATGCAATTGGAAAGATCAAGACCGCAAAAAGCTTTGGTCATGATAATATCTCAAGCTATTTCCTCAAGCTTGCACTACCCTTTATTTCAAGGTCCCTTACACACCTGTTCAATATTTCTATTGAGACAAGCATGTTTCCTGATTCATGGAAAATCGCTAGAGTAACACCAATCTTTAAAGAGGGAGAGCGGTGTAAAAAATCAAACTATCGTCCAATTTCTGTGCTGCCCGTCATATCAAGACTTTTTGAAAAGCTTGTCTTTGACCAGTTGTACCAGTACCTGGATGATAATGGATTTCTGTCACCAGACCAGTCTGGTTTCAGAGCCCTCCATTCAACTGTTACATCTTTGCTTAAATGTACGGATGACTGGTACAAGGGGTTAGACACAGGCCAGGTGACTGGATTGATCTTCATAGATCTGAAAAAAGCTTTTGATACTGTGGATCATGAAATTCTCTGCAAAAAACTCCACCTTTATGGAGTTCAAAACAGAGAGCTTGCATGGTTCAAATCCTACCTGTCTAATAGGAAACAGTTTTCACGAGTAAATGGATTTGATTCTAAAATTGAGGAAATTGAGATTGGAGTGCCGCAAGGTTCTTGTCTTGGCCCTCTGCTTTTCTTAGTCTACATCAATGACCTTTCTCTAGCAATTAAGAACGCAAAAACATCCATGTATGCTGATGATNGGAGAGACCTTCTAAGGCAATTTAAAGTTTGGTGTCCTTACAAATTTTCCTTGGGATGATAAATTAAAGAAGAACTATCACAAAATTGTTAATGTTTCCAGTTTGGGAGCGGGAAAAAATTGGATTGTTAGATAGAAGCGTTCTAAGCCAAAGCAAACAGTGCTTACTGAAATTTTTTTTCTGTGGAAACTAATTCATAAAAAACTTTTACAAAATTGTCAGAGATTCTAATTCAGTGCAGTCAAACATGGGGTCGGGAATGGCATTCTAAGCATAAGTAGAGGACGTGTTGTCAAGAGTTTCTCCTCACCATTGAATTTACTGCTATAAATGTGTTTGCTTTTTTTCTATCATCTGCTAAATATAACTACCATTGAAATCTGAGTTATATATTCTCTAAACACAATTTTTGGGATCTTTTTATATGTGGTCTCCCAGCAAAATACCTCTAAACATGCATGCACATTTCCTCCGACTCGGAAAATTGACTGCGCTATCCAAATCACTCAAACAGATGAATTTCCGCCTCTATTTTCTTCCATATCCAAAATAAATCCTAACTTTCATTGACAGTTTTCTCGTTACCTGCTGCAGAATAATTAGTTTTACTGTTTATTTTGCTAACGTAAGGAGAATATGAAGCTCCTATTTGAGAATTAATTAATTATTTTCACTGCAATGCGAGAAGATTTGTGATTTGTTGTTAGTAATACTCTCAAAAAAATATTGTTTTCAAGAGATAGAGCTTCTTGAGACTATTTTTCAACTTCTCATAAGTCACTTTCATTCAATCTGTTTCCTATACTCAATAAACTCAATAAACAGTTTGCTTTTTCGTAGGCATTTTTACTAGCGTAATATTTGCCTCCATGGTTCTACCTCACGGCTACTCTTCTCCCTGCTGAATAAAATTCTATCGAACGTTTCTATTGTAGGAGATATGCTTGTTTTGAGGTATTTCGCTGAAAGATCAAATATATAAAAATCCCAAAAATTGTGCTGAGAGAATATATAATTCCACCAATACCTGCCAAAGAGTTTAATACATTTGATCATGTATGTCCCTTGAAACGTAATTAGAAAGAGAGCGAATAATTCCAACTCCTCGCTTTGCCTTGATAATTGCCTCCCTAAAATGCTCACCAAAAGTAAGTTTCTCACCCAAACTGAGGCCTAAATGCTTATCAATTGTTTCTGCATTTATTTGATAATCGTTAAATGTTAGTGGTGGATGAGCATCTTTTGATCTTTTG
The DNA here is from genome assembly GCA_004194415.1 of Aurelia aurita. Taxonomy (NCBI): domain Eukaryota; kingdom Metazoa; phylum Cnidaria; class Scyphozoa; order Semaeostomeae; family Ulmaridae; genus Aurelia; species Aurelia aurita. The sequence continues at coordinate 556,985 of REGM01000031.1, forward strand.
GGTGTATAAATTACTTCATTTGCCAGTTTGGTTCGATCTAGGTTGAATATCAAGGAAATGACTTGAGAAAGAATTTGCGAAGTCATCATTGACTGAAACAATGCGATTTATGTAAATTTCGATTGCCAAAACTATGCAGAGCAAC
>REGM01000031.1:557156-583729 GCA_004194415.1 Aurelia aurita
GTGTTGTCAAGAGTTTCTCCTCACCATTGAATTTACTGCTATAAATGTGTTTGCTTTTTTTCTATCATCTGCTAAATATAACTACCATTGAAATCTGAGTTATATATTCTCTAAACACAATTTTTGGGATCTTTTTATATGTGGTCTCCCAGCAAAATACCTCTAAACATGCATGCACATTTCCTCCGACTCGGAAAATTGACTGCGCTATCCAAATCACTCAAACAGATGAATTTCCGCCTCTATTTTCTTCCATATCCAAAATAAATCCTAACTTTCATTGACAGTTTTCTCGTTACCTGCTGCAGAATAATTAGTTTTACTGTTTATTTTGCTAACGTAAGGAGAATATGAAGCTCCTATTTGAGAATTAATTAATTATTTTCACTGCAATGCGAGAAGATTTGTGATTTGTTGTTAGTAATACTCTCAAAAAAATATTGTTTTCAAGAGATAGAGCTTCTTGAGACTATTTTTCAACTTCTCATAAGTCACTTTCATTCAATCTGTTTCCTATACTCAATAAACTCAATAAACAGTTTTGTTTTTCGTAGGCATTTTTACTAGCGTAATATTTACCTCCATGGTTCTACCTCACGGCTACTCTTCTCCCTGCTGAATAAAATTATATCGAACGTTTCTATTGTAGGAGATATGCTTGTTTTGAGGTATTTCGCTGAAAGATCAAATATATAAAAATCCCAAAAATTGTGCTGAGAGATTATATAATTCCACCAATACCTGCCAAAGAGTTTAATACATTTGATCATGTATGTCCCTTGAAACGTAATTAGAAAGAGAGCGAATAATTCCAACTCCTCGCTTTGCCTTGATAATTGCCTCCCTAAAATGCTCACCAAAAGTAAGTTTCTCACCCAAACTGAGGCCTAAATGCTTATCAATTGTTTCTGCATTTATTTGATAATCGTTAAATGTTAGTGGTGGATGAGCATCTTTTGATCTTTTGGGTGTATAAATTACTTCATTTGCCAGTTTGGTTCGATCTAGGTTGAGTATCAAGGAAATGACTTGAGAAAGAATTTGCGAAGTCATCATTGACGGAAACAATGCGATTTATGTAAATATCGATTGCCAAAACTATGCAAAGCAACATCATTTTTACCTCCTTCGATGATGGACCGAATAGTATTCGAGAAATTAACAGATTCCTGGAAAGGGTTATTTTGAAAAATGGTAAATTTTGCTGCTCACTATAGCGGCAAACAGAGTTACCTTAACCACCTCTCGTACAGAGTAATGAAGGAGTCATCTTGCTGTTGTGATTCATACAAGTAATCCTGATTTCCATTTGTGAGGTGGTGAGGTGAGTTGAAGGTGCAGTTTATAGCGCCAAGCGCTGGAATCGCAGAAGTAGAGAAGACCTAATCAAGTCCGCGACCCCTTGTAATGACGCTCAAATGGTAGGGCTCTACCTTGGATTGAACCCTGTCCGTCTGACTGTTATGGATGCAAAGTCAGAGAATTACACCGCTGCCCCAAAACACTGTCACTTGAACTTGTTTAGCTTCTTATTCTGCTCTTTATTGCTCGTCTTCGAAATGCTATTTCCTGATCGTTGTTGCTTGTTTTGGTTTTAGATGAGTGTTTCTGTTAGCTTTCCGTTGCTTTTGGCTGCTCTTTCTTGCTCGTTTTGGTTTTTCGTTGCTCGTTTTTTATTTTGGGGGTACGTTTCCACTTGGTGCTCATGTTGCTAGTTTTAGCTTTAGCGTGCCACATAAAACCAAAACAAGCAACAACGACCGATAAATTTCAAATGGAAACCTAGCTTAAGGGAAGCAAATTCCCACTAGTGTAGAAGATAGTACATTGTATACACATATTTTAGCTTTCTTACCAATGGCGGACATCATGGGGGAGGGTTAGTGGGCGACATCCCCTCTCCCCTTTGCCAATTTGAAAATACTCGAGATTTTTATCATAAGTCGGAATTTTCTTTGGTGGGATTGAAAGTGCAACGAAAAAGCGAGTCACAGTAAGGAAGCAGAAGAGAAGAGTTTTCAAATGGAGAGAGCAGCATGCAGAAGCCCAAAAAATATTTCTTTCAATCACGAGAAGAAAGTGCTTGAACATTGGTAGAGTAGGGTACAAACCTTTCCCAGAAATGCTGGAACGTGATTAGGAGAGGCGTTCTAAGGCAATTTAAAAATTGGTGTCCTTACAGATTTTCCTTGGGACGATAAATTAAAGAAGAACTATCACAAAATTGTTAATGTTTCCAGTTTGGGAGCGGGAAAGAATTTGATTGTTAGAAGCGTTCTCATCCAAAGCAAATAGTGCTTACCCAAATGTTTTCCTGTGGAAACTAATTTATAATGATATCTATGTCTTAATATTATAGTACAGTACAGTACAGTACAGTACAGTACAGTACAGTACAGTACAGTACAGTACAGTACAGTACAGTACAGTACAGTACAGTACAGTACAGTACAGTACAGTACAGTACAGTACAGTACAGTACAGTACAGTACAGTACAGTACAGTACAGTACAGTACAGTACAGTACAGTACAGTACAGTACAGTACAGTACAGTACAGTACAGTACAGTAAAGTACAGTACAGTACAGTACAGTACAGTACAGTACAGTACAGTACAGTACAGTACAGTACAGTACAGTACAGTACAGTACAGTACAGTACAGTACAGTACAGTACAGTACAGTACAGTACAGTACAGTACAGTACAGTAGTACAGTACTAACACATTACGCATTGATGGCTAGCCTTCTTCGAGGCGCTGTATTTGATTGCCCATGAACAAGGACACACAAAGACGAAATGACTGTCATACGAAGCAAAGGCAAGAAAACTTCAACAAGAGATTCTAGGGTAAGATAAGATCTTCACAATTCATGCTTCAGAACTTATATATGCGTAGGCCCCCTTACCACTATGCGTTGGGCCTCCTGTGGATATGTTTAGTGTATTTTAATCTTGGCATTGTAGTTTATTTATCACAGAAATTTATGTTTATCTGCTGAAACTAATGCCACACGCCACTCTCAATATATTAATACAATCCGTTTCCTAGATTCAATATTCTTTGATTTAAATCTAGCCACTTCAAGGCTCAAAACAGTCTCCTCCATAGATGACAGTTCTTCTGCGATGGAAAGTTTATTCAAACTAGAAGTAAAATGCATTGGCTACTAAACTTTTTATAAGACACTTTACTCTGAATTAACGATTTCTTGAAGTTCGACCCAATTCTTAACCCTATTTGGACCGGGGGGCGTTTTTCGCCCCACTACCAAACATTCTCAATTATCTCCGCCGCTAGTGTAAATATGAAGCTGGAACTTTTTGACTTTTGCTAAAATGTTATTGGCTACCAAAATTTAAAAATTTCATTGTCCATTGTTGCACCATGTGACCTTCCGATGCCCTTATTTGGAGACAGGTCACAAAGAAAATCTTAAAAAGCTCTCTAATTTCTCGCAACTAATGTAAATCATAAAGGTGTATACACCATTCGATTCGTCTTGAAGAGTACCGGGTGTCCCAAAAAAAAGTATACGGATTTGGTTGGCTTCAGCGATGTGAATTTAGCTTTAATCGATGGCTAATTGCTCTCAAAATGTTCCTCGATAGTTAACTTGAACATGGATACCTCGTTTGGTGGTATTGGTGCTATTGGTGCTTTGAAAGCAGACATATTAACCTCGAAAGCTAACATTTACATCCACGTGCAAACCAGAGCTTTGGCCTTTCGGCCTAAACAAATTCTTGAGGCACAGCGAATAAATCAGCGATAGCCTTGATAAAATTTGAATAATGTTAGATCTTATTATATTCTGTTTGCCAGAAGTCATCCCCCAATCACCCATTGGGAAATTTCTTGATATTTCTTTGATTTCAGTTTTCAATTTTGATATGCTTTAAGAATTTGCTTAGGCCAAAAGGCCAAAGCTCTGGTTTGCACGTGGGTACAAATTTGAGCTTTCAAGATTGATATGTCTGCTCTCAAAGCACCAATACCAACAAACGAGGTATCAATGTTCAAGTTAACTACAGAGGAACATTTTGAGAGTAATTAGCCATTGATTAAAGCTAATTTCACATCGCTGGACCCAACCAAATCTGTATACTTTTTTTTGGGACACCCGGTACTTTCATTTGATATATAGTTCGTTTATATTTGCTGACATCAGCAAATTTTAATGTTCATGACGTCATTTATCATTATGACGTCATAGTTTGAATAAATTAATGTGATATATTTCAAAACATGCAGAAAACAGTGTTAGGGTACTTTGTACTAACTAATTTCACTATATAGAAGCCTAAAAATTGAAAATATATACCAATAGAAATATCAATTAGTTTATTCTCTTGCTAATTGCTCTTAATTAGCAAGAGTTGCGATCTAAGCTGAGGAATTTCGGTGTAAATATCTTCCTCTACTCTTAATTGCTACTTTCGGCTACAATTCTGCCTGTTATCTTATGTTAATCTGGACAAATTTTGCTTTTTAAGCCACTAGCTCAATTTTGGTCATTTTCCTATTGTTTTTGGTTGCCTAGCGACGAACCAAGTGACTAATTACATTTTTTTGCTATATTTGTAAAGCTTATTGTCCAAGGAACAATTGTAATAAGTTTCATTGTTATATCTCTTCTAATTTTGGAAAAAAAGAGGGGGGCAAAAAACGCCCCCCCCCCTCGGTCGAAAATGCTCAAATTTCAACCCGGTCCAAATAGGGTTAAAGAAAAAGTTTCTTTCAGAGTTTCTTTACTTCAGAAAATTGATTTTTACAATTCATCGTAATTCACTGAGGACAGGTAATATAGTTTTTATAGCCCATAGAATTATAAGAAGAACCAAATCACGACCAAAATTATCCTTTTAGTAGAAGTTGGGCATGAGCGAAAGGAGACCTATGTATGTATCAGTGTAAAAGTGTTATAACTAGTGAGAGTGAGCCACCTTAGCCTATTGTTTATTGTTTTGAACTTATTTTTAGTTGGCAGTGGGCCAGCTTATCGCTGGTCTACGAATCCTAATTTTTTTAGTAGCGAGAAGGCGGACCTGCACTTAATATAGCTCACTACTTAAAAATTTGTAATTCGCAGACCATCCATAAGATGGTTCATTACAACAAGGGTGCCAGGACACCAATAGTGTCATTAATAAATTTTTATTTACCTTAGATTACAAGTAAAAATAAGTATAAAACTCACAAACAATAGGATGAGGTGGCTCACTACAGGTCAAAATTGTACATTGATACACACTTGCTGTCCTATCGCGCATGATTTCGGTTTGCATTATGCCTATCGTTTAAACTTTCGCGACTCATAATAAAGGAAGTTTCTTAACTTCAAACTAACTTCTGATTGCTTCTAAGAGAGTTTCTTACTTTTCTGGAAGAAGCTAGACACTACAATTTCTTATAAGCGGTTTCTAATAAAAAAAATGAGTGTAAATAACATCTTATCTATTGGGTTACTCAAAAGAATGTCTGCCTAATTAACAAATGGTTGCAGCAAAAATTCTTGCTCTATGAGGTAATCATAAAAATTCAATTTCTTTTTTTGTACTTTTCGATATGTTAGTCTCTTGGTTATAAGTTTCAAAAGATCAGTCTTACAAAAACTCTGGAAAATGGCCTGTAACGCCCAATCAAATATGACACATTTTTTAAAATCCATTTGATTGAAATCCGCTCAAAAATTAGCATAACCAATAAATTTCTTAACTGAAACTGGAATTAATATCTCATTTATTGATCAATAATAAGGATTATTTAAACAGGTGAAACGGAAAAGTTGCGTTTGTTTGCTTTGAAACGACGTTGATCGTGCATTTTCGGCCATTTCCAGCTGTTCTGCAAGATTGATATTTTTTAATATGTCGAATTTACCAAAAGACTATTATCATGCAAACCAGTCCAAAAAAGCTACAAATAAACGTACGGATACGGATCTCTGCCAGTATTGAGTCTAACGCAAATCAACATGACTCAACTTTTGCTCCTCGGTCTAACCATTGCTTGTTTTTTACTTCTTCACATCTGTTGCTTGACTAAGGATTCATCAAAGGCAACTTTCGAGTTGTACTCTGGGGAAACACATGGTACGATGACAAGTTTATTCCACAAAAGCTTCCATCAGTGTAGCTTAGACGATGATTGCAAATTCGTGGCCAAGAACACAAAGACCAACTCTTTCGAGAAATATTCACATGAAGCTAATCTCCCAAAAGACAGGAAGACCCACCTCGTTTTTAAGAAGAGGTTGATCAACTTTGAGAAGGAAAGTGGTAAATATTCATGCATTATTTCTTCCAAAGAATATATCTATGATGTAAATTCGTTCATAAATCTCAATTGTTTATTAGTAACAGTCTTTCAAGCTTGGTTCACTAGAGTAATTTGCAATAGAAATGCATTCAAAATGTGGCGGGACAGCGAGTGAAATGATCTTTTCTTCAATATCGATATTGTGTCGGCTCCTTCGACATCACTTAGATGGAATCAAAAAGTTTAGATTCTATTTGGAAGCGATAACTCATTGAAAGTCCGCTTATGAGCTGTCGCTTTTCTAACTCGTTTTATTCTGGTGTAAACCAAGGCTAGGTGTCTGAGTTATTTTGGAGTCTTATATTTCATATCTAATGTATTTTACTTGATGTAATGACGGGACGGACTAAGAGCGCCAGGTAACAAATAAAGTGTAAAATTCCAAGAACTCAATTTTTCAAATCAAACTTTATTATCTTGCTATTCTCTTAAGCTTTCTTCAATCCAGGGACGAGGGTAAAATCGCGTTACAACTGAGATAACTCATTTTCTAAACACATTTTGATAGCATTTTATTGACTTGTTGCTTCCCAGTGGCATGAAAATTGTTTCGATTCCATTCAAACATCTTCAAAGACGCTACAAAATCTCAGATTGAGGCAAAAAGTATACTAGAAGCTTTTAGCTTTCGCATTTCTGATGCATCTCTAACGCGTTTTTACTCTGCTGTGAACCAAGTATAAAGGTTTCTCTTTATGTGATCATTTATAGGAACAATGCTATTCCAGAGAGCGTAGTGTTATTTATCCTCTGTGTGAAGAGGTGATGAGATCATATATAGAAACCGTGATTTTGAGCAGCATTGACGGATGAATCAAAGAATATATTTCCCTTTTATTTAAAAAAGCCTCACTGGAAAAGCTGTTGAACCGATTGGAAGATTTTTAGGATCAATGCCTGACTGAAGCTTTAAGTGACGACTGAATGAAATTAGTCAGAGTTGATACATGTAAGATCTTTCTTAGCTGTTTCTTTTACAAGCATCCATGCTTGGTTTGTTTGCCCTGTATTTTACTTGATGAAAATGTGTTGTGTTACCTTGCTTGTAATAGCTTTACTTATCATCGGAGGGAAAATTCTCTTTACAGCTATAGACACAATGATCCTCAATCATTATGAGGGAAATAAAAACTTCTGGAAAATATCAAGCACCACTTCAATTTATTTTGCATTAAAAATTTTGGGTTGGCACTTCAAGTACATCAATTATCATGTGAAATTAAATTTGCTAAACGCAGCAATCAAGATTCATTGAAGTATGATGTTCTTTATCAAAACATTGGATGCTCTGTTGAATAGCAATATCTATGGTTTTATTTAATAATTCCTTTCATAATGGCTCAAGAATGTATCACAAGTCATTAAGGAGCAAAAATCAGCACTATAATATCTATTTAAACTCATTATTTATTTCATTTATTCATAATTTAGTTACACCGGTTTTTCATTCTTTCAATAAAAGCCCTAATTACTGATGCAAATACTCTAAAATGCCTTAAAGTCATTTAGAACAAACCAGAGGACCATATTTGACAAAAAAAATTTATTTAGTACATGTGTTATTCATTATATGACGTCATAAACTTTGATGACGTCATTAACTTTAAAATTGCTGACGTCATATAAAATGAATAACATTATACATCATCTGAAAGCTCTCATTCAGAGCTATCGAATGGTGGTATTTTTGATGATCTCTGATCATCTTGGCAAATACTAGACTCACTTCTTTTATTTACCATCCGACCACATGTCAAAAAGACGTTGGTCTCGTGATCAGTATGAAGTGTTATTGAGGCCAAAATTAAAATATAAATGTTAAAAGACATTTTGACATCGAAACATACAAACTGACATTCAAACATGCAATTTGACAAGACAATCTCATGTATAAAAGGCAATTTAACATCTAAAACACAATTTGAAATGCCAATACGATATGCCAATACGATATCCCAATACGATATGCCAATACGATATGCCAATACGATATGCCAATGCGATATGCCAATACGATATCCCAATACGATATGCCAATACGATATGCCAATACGATATGCCGATTAAAGATGCCAATTCTATTGCCGAACCAGAATTTCAAATGATGTTGCGTAATGTCTAAATCTGAAATCATTCAACCCCTAGGTGATAGGCCAAAATCTACATCCGAAAATGTCAGACCACTGGTTCGGCTCTCGGATCCTAAGGAATAACAGACTGTTAAGCGAGTTGTATGAAGAAACTAACAATAGGAAACTAACAATAAAAATAACAATAGCGAACTAACAAAGGCATTTACCATATAGTCTCACTAAAGGGAAAGCCCTGTAGGAAGTTTTCCCCTCGAAAAAAACGTTGTTTGTGATGAAATGATGCATTTAGATCCCTTAGATCCTTATCATTTTCTGTGCCATAGAAATTAACTTGGAGCACTACCCATTGAAATTGTCCATTGTGTTGCACCCATGAAGACAATCAGTGCTTTGGGGCTTTGGGCATACCATTTTCTAGGCAGCGCAACTTTTTGTGTCCAGGAGGTACCTTCATATAACAGACGAGGGGAGGAATTTCTTGTGTTTAATCCTTTTTTATGATTGAGATGCACTACGGCGAGGAACATTGGCTGGTTATTCAGCTGGATTGTTGCAGTTGAACTGGGTGGGTTCATCGATTCTCCTGCAGAGGCATTAAAAGTTGCGCTATGACGGGTATTGGCAATGGAAATCTGTGGTTGCGGTTGATTGCTATTGGCCGGTAGCAAGAGACTCTCCTGCTCCAAGATTTCTGCTGCTTGTCGCATAAGCCTCGAGGCCCTGACGCATCTTTCTCTTTCGTTTCCTTCTGCCATTTCACGCAAATCAATCTGTTGGTCTATCACACGTGTTGCTCTATGTTACAGAGTGGACGGATATGAAAATATTCTATCATTAAAAGCCGGGGGAAAGTAAGGAATATGGCAGAGCTTTTTTTCAAAAGAGTAGCATCTTTCGACACGTTGGTTGTCTTTTTTTCCATTGCGTTACAATTGATCGTATTACATTAGGAAGAAGAGTAAGGGAGAAAAATTTATATGGCTGCAACGCAGTTAAACTACAACAATCCAGCAGAATAACCAGCCAATGTTCCTCGCCGTAGTGCATCTCAATCATAAAAAAGGACTAAACACAAGAAATTCCTCCCCTCGTCTGTTATATGAAGGTACCTCCTGGACACAAAAAGTTGCGCTGCCTAGAAAATGGTATGCCCAAAGCCCCAAAGCACTGATTGTCTTCATGGGTGCAACACAATGGACAATTTCAATGGGTAGTGCTCCAAGTTAATTTCTATGGCACAGAAAATGATAAGGATCTAAGGGATCTAAATGCATCATTTCATCACAAACAACGTTTTTTTCGAGGGGAAAACTTCCTACAGGGCTTTCCCTTTAGTGAGACTATATGGTAAATGCCTTTGTTAGTTCGCTATTGTTATTTTTATTGTTAGTTTCCTATTGTTAGTTTCTTCATACAACTCGCTTAACAGTCTGTTATTCCTTAGGATCCGAGAGCCGAACCAGTGGTCTGACATTTTCGGATGTAGATTTTGGCCTATCACTTAGGGGTTGAATGATTTCAGATTTAGACATTACGCAACATCATTTGAAATTCTGGTTCGGCAATAGAATTGGCATCTTTAATCGGCATATCGTATTGGCATATCGTATTGGCATATCGTATTGGCATATCGTATTGGCATTTCAAATTGTGTTTTTGATGTTAAATTGCCTTTTATACATGAGATTTTCTTGTCAAATTGCATGTTTGAATGTCAGTTTGTATGTTTCGATGTCAAAATGTCTTTTAACATTTATATTTTAATTTTGGCCTTAATAACACTTCATAGATCAGTGTCTACCATTTTGAAAAGAAAATTCAATTTTAAATTAACCTATTAATTTTTAGGAAAATACAAAAAAACCTCGGCTCTTTATCTTTCGAAGTGACGACACTACATCAGATGATATTTGCCAACCCCCCCCCCCCCCGGTAGTAATAGGGTTAACGCCCATGAGCAAATCCGCTCTTCGACATCTTTTCCTCGCTTCGTTCGAATCATTTCTTTCCGTTTACTGTTTGTTGCTTGAAAAGTTCATTTTTAGAATTGCATCAAAATTTCTTCTTTCGCAATCCTGCCTGGGTTTTTTTATTTAACATAGCTGGGGGGTGTTTTCCACTACCCCTATAAATAGCCATAGACTAATGGGAAGTCAGTGACACCTGGCAAGGGCGTAGTACTAATCATTCAAGGCTACTTGCCAGCTTTGGGTGTTGATTTAACCCTATCTGACCTGGGGGGCAGATTCCGCCCCCGCCTAATACATTTTTGTTTGCACATGTTTCCATGTATACAGAAGGACTCTGAAATTCGTACAACAAGAGAGATAAGCAGGGGGGCGGAATCCGCCCACCCCAGGCATTGAGTGTTTCAAAACACCCAGGTCAGATAGTGTTAATCATTAGGTGATTTAATCAACTGTTGATTTAATCATTAGGTGATTTAATCAACTGTTGATGTAATCATTAGATGACGCCAAAATGACGTCACAATGTTGAAAAATGTCAAAATGTATGTTTTTCAGCTAATTCGTTCTAAGAATGGAATAAATAATATATAATTAATTTTGTTTCTCTCGTATTTGCCGTATTATTCATTTCCAATTCAAATGTAATACCTAATGATATTTTGTAGACAGTTTTTTTTTTAATAAAACGACAAACATTGATGACGTCACTATTATGAACTGGCTTTTTCCACCTAAAATTGATAATTCGTTGCGCAAAATACTTTAAAGGTATTGCATAACGCAATTGTACGCATTTTAAATAACAGCCGCTCAAAAAAATTTCAAAATTTGCAAATATGACCCAAAACGGCGGATGTCAGCAAATTCTGTTGTTACTGATATCAATCGAAAAATCTTTGTTTGCTGATTCTTTTAAAGTCTAATAATCAACATTTGAAACTAATTCTGGTAGTAAAAATACTAAAAACATTGATTTTCAATACCATCTCCCAAATGTGGTAGTGTCAACTGTCACGTGACTCCCATTGTTCAAAAATTTTACTGTCAAAATGTAGCTAATAGATTATTAGTAATAGAGTACATGACAGCACAGCATACACTCTTCTTTGCAAGAGGCGAGAAGGCACTCTGTAGCAAAATTAGCTAAATTTGTTCTTAGGATTATGGAAGGCATTGCAACAGAAACGGGGGACGACTGCACTTTAGCGGACCAGCTTTATGTCATATCTCTCGGGAATGTATTTGACCAAATACCCTGCTAACCCTAACTAAACCCAAACTTGCCCTAGCTAACCATAACTTAGGAACAACGCAAAGTTTATTTTATTACATGGCCGGTGGAGAAAAAAAATGAATGCAAAATATCTGCTAACCCTGTTGAAAATTGTTTCAAAAAACTAACCGCCCTGTCACCCTTTCTTCAAAATATATCTGCCCCGTACTTCTAAGTGTTAGTTGCCATACTACAGATGAATAAGCTAATAATAATGACAAAATTTCTTCTGGTTGGTGTCCAAGAAACATACCGTGTACTTATGTTACAAGTTTTGCCAACGAGAGATACAGTATTGACTTTGAAGATTTCAGATACAAACGACTGATGAACTGTTCTTAGATTTGGAAGGGATGGACAATTTTGGAAATTTTACATCATTTTAAACACATCTCTTCAAGTACTTCTCATGTTGTATGGTATTTAAATCTCTTATCCAAAATGAACAATTTTATTTTTCAAATTTCATTTTTAACTCATGAAAAAGTTACCGCCTGTACATATTAACGTGATAAAAGTAATAACCCTGTTCTGCATGGGCTAAAAACAGTAGTTGCCCCGTCGCGTTTCGCACTGGCCATGTTATAAAATAAATTGTGCACTGTCCCTTACCCTAACTAATCCTAACTTACCCTAACTGAACCTAACTAACCCTAACTAACCCTAACTTACCCTAAAAACCCCTCTTCTAAAACCTAACCGAGACCCTAACCCTTACCCCATGACGCATTACTTGCCGATATTGAAAGCTGGTCCGCTAAAGTGCAGGCTAGCCGAAAACGGTGATTTTGTGTATTTTGCCTTCGCAGAAAATCTTTAAAAGTGATGTTTTGATTAAACAATCATTTTTCTCACCTTTAAATCAGCCTATCTTTCAACTTCGTGTATTTTCAAAGATATAGCTGGGGTAATATCACTTTTAGTTGGGAACTGTATTGGGATTGAATCTTTCATCTTGAATTTAAATACTATTCCCGAAAGTTCGTATCTAATTCTTAATTTCTTAATTCTATCACCAGCTGAATGTTTGAAAACTATAAAAGGTACCAACTACAGAGGAACTACTAGCAAAACAGAATCAGGATTGACTTGTCAAAGATGGGACTCTCAATCACCATATAGTCACCGGAATACTCCGCAACGCTATCCAGGTGCAGGGTTAGAAGATAATTTCTGTAGGAATCTACATAATCAAGAACATCCTTGGTGTTATACGACATCACCCAGTAAGAGATGGGAATACTGTGATATAAAATTATGTGATGGAGGTAAGTTGCAATGCTAAACATCTATGTCCCCGGAGCTTGAGCGAAGAACACATTTAGTAACGCCACCGTCGTTGCTTCTCAGTGCGTGGTGTAGCAGAAAGCATAACCTTGTGTCTGCTTCCTCGTGGCTCGTTTGGAGATCTTCAATTGGTGTCGCTCCTCCTCTACGTATTCTCGGGAGAAATACACTGTACGATGACCAAGGGCTGCTTTTTCTGCAACCCAAACCTCCTCAATTACTTCAAATACTTCAAAGAGTCGCTCTTTATTCTTTCCATTGCAGGGGAACCTAGCGAAGTTTGCAGGTATGCGAATGTCAGGATTTCTTATGACGAACGTCTCTGTTTCCTTGTCTCCTCTTAGAAACCTCTCGGCATTCTTAATGGATCTACATGCATACGTATCACATGCAATGTAAATGACTGCATATCTTCTTGGGAGTTCATGCAATACCTTTAGTGCTAGTTCTCTGAATGTATTCGGTAATTTCACAACAGAACGCAACGATGCTGCTAGATCCATAACATAGCAATTGACATCTTCGGGAATCTCAGTTTCAGTGTTGATTGAACTAATTGCCGCTTCAAAAAGTTTGCTTTTGGCGGTTTTCTGGCCGTTATTCGTCGCATACCTCCAAACTTCGCTAGGTTCCTCTGCAATGGAAAGAATAAAGAGCGAATCTTTGAAGTAATTGAGGAGGTTTGGGTTGCAGAAAAAGCAGCCCTTGGTCATCGCACAGTGTATTTCTCCCGTCAAAATGGCTGCATGAGAATACGTAGAGGAGGGGCGACACCAATTGAAGATCTCCAAACGAGCCACGAGGAAGCAGACACAAGGTTATGCTTTCTACTACACCACGCACTGAGAAGCAACGACGGTGGCGTTACTAAATGTGTTCTTCGCTCAAGCTCCGGGGACATAGATAACCCTATAATCCTTCTCGCTAGTGAAGTTTCAAACCTGACTATCTACATAGACAGTGGCACTGGTAAAAGCCGGAAGATCGTGGAATTGGCTTCTTGTGATCTTTCTTCCCTAGAAAATGCAGCGCTCCTCGGCTTGCATTCATACAGTGGAAATGATTATGTGTCTTCTTTCTTCAGAAAAGGGAAAAAAGCATGCTGTAAATTAGCAAAAAGTACACCAGAGTTCTTGTCTACATTTGCAAAGCTTGGTTTGTCAGCTGATGCCCCGGAAGAAGCATCAACTCCCATCATTCAGCAGGACGACTCTCAGCTACACGGCTGGAATGAGGATCTATCGGTTGATTGGATCTTGGAAGCTTATCCAGAAGATATTTCTGACCTTCTTGTGAGCAGTGAAGACGATCCTACAATTCTGGACACTATTTCAGATGAAATATCTGATGACGAAAATGATTATTGAAATATAAGGAGTTGAGTATATGTATTTAAAAGGCTAGTAGGCATCAATTCTTTATTGTCACTATGTACCCTGACGCTAAGATAAACTCTAATGTAACAATGTTGATGTTTTACCGGAATAAATACAATGGAAGTGATGCCATCTCGAAAATTTTTGGCCAGACCCTCCCCCCAATAATCGGAATTAGCCCACATGGTAACAAACAACTCATTTTTCTTATGCTCTATTGATACAATTGTTTTCAAAAGTGTTTATGCATATAAATAACGAAGTACACAGTAAACTAAAGTCATCGCCCAAAAAAGACTTAAACCCCCCATATCTCGGAAAAGCCCCCTAAACGGCCCGATCAACATCCAAATTCGAAATCTACACCAAAAACTACCCCAGAAGAAGTGGGTCCCGTAAAGTCTCCTTCTAGGTGGTAATGCTCCCCTTCCAGCCACTGGACTATTACTGCTTGTAAGAACATGCAACGACCTTTCCTCTCATGGGATATCAGTGACTAAGCCATATCAGGGCCATATCAGGCAACAGAAGGTTTGTTGCTGGCTACACTGGGAGCCATTTTGAAACTGGTAAGTAATTTTTCGAATGTAATTTCTTCCAAACCGGCTGTTATCTGTTACTACTTGTAAGGACATGCGACGACCTTTCTTCTGTTGCATGCCGAACCACCGTACTGCAAGAATGATTNTTTTATCTGTGATAAAAGAATGCAGGAGAGGAAAATGTACTGATATCTAAAGATTCAAGCCTGATGAAAAGGGCCAAGCAACACTGTTGATACTCACACTCTAAATGCAGATCAACAAACAGCTAGAGTCTTGAATGTATTAATGACTGACCTAAACTGAGGTTCCTTGTTGTGTACACCACACACTGTGACATAGAATGAAAAACTACCAGAGACATTTTCAGAAAAGCATTTGTTTTAAAAAAAAAGTCTTTTCTGTAAGACCCTAAAACATCAACTAACATTAAGAAACTTTTCTCAACGGATAATAATAATTTATTAATAATAATTTAAAATTTGCCTCGTTGACCAGCTTCTTTTTAAATTTCCTTATTAGGCTCATTTTTTCTTCTTGTGACAAATCACTGTAATTGCCATCATTCACCTTCCCTGTCTCTTCCTCTATCTCTACTTTCTCTTCGTCGGTCAGTTCGTTCCAATGGGCAATTACAAATTTGTTTCTCTCTGCATTGGTCATGCCAGTGAGTTTACCTGAAAATTTTATTGAGTTATTAAGAAGAAAGCTGGAAAATCTGCCGTCATGTAAAAGTACAGTAAGTTACAGTAAGTCATAGTACATAGCTTGGTTGGTTCAGTCTGGTTCATTGATGGAAATCCTCTTGTTTGCTGAATGCTCAATATTGTAGATATATTAATAAAATGCTGTTTATAAATCAAAATTTGATGTCTGATACCTTCTCTAGCAAGTTTGCCATAGAAAATATTTTGAGCAGTGACTTTTCTATCCCGTACTGTCTTTTTCTTTGCTATTGGCCCTGCTCCACTAACATTTCCTGCTCTTTTCTTCTTGAGTTTTGCATTCCAGTTTCCAATCCATTTCTGTGAAGTGTGAATAGAGCAACATCAAATTTCACACACACATATATAAATATATTCATTTTGCTAAGAAAGCACTGTTTTGTAGTCTCCACTAAAAAAAATTAAGAAACTGTACTACCTTCATAAAAAAGCTGAAACTTATTGTAATTTGCAGCTTTCATTTTCCCAAGTCACTCAAAAGTGTTTGAAACTGTATGGTATTGACAAATGCTTTGACATTGTTTTGAGTACAAATTCTGTTAAGATATACATGTTTTGAGATCTCTATTTCAAGGCCCTTTTAACAAAAAAATGACTTAATTCTTACATTTAGAACATTAAAAATTTAAGCAATTCATTTTAAGAAACATTTGACAGCAAAGGTGTCTTAAAATTTAAGAAACTTGCTAATAACCCTGCACCTAAGTTTCTTATGTAAAAGTATCAATGTACATATATCATACTCAAAAAGCTAAAGCAAACTTGAATTAAAAATCCCTTGTTTCCTTCAATTTGAGAATTTTGATCTTAAACCAAGATTAGAACATTTGATAACAACCCAGACAACAATAAAGTGTTGAATAAGTAGGAAAGTTTTCTTTTTCTGCTCTTCATCTTCAAGCTTCTTTTTCTGCTCTTCATTCAAAAGTGCATAGCTTTCTGATCTAATATATGTGCTCGGAGCATCCATCTTCATAAATCTGTGAATAGAATGGGCCAAGAAATTTACACTAGTTGCTGATCGCTACACTGGATAAAAAGTTTAATAACAACAAATGCTCAATACGTACAGAAACTAACCAGCTTTAGAGAAGTTTCATAATTTACAAATTCAACAACACATGAAGCCATCGTCATCGACAACTGGAATCTGTTCGGCTTCTGCCCCTACATGTCTGATGCCCCTACTAACTAGGCCTACAGACTGACCCTTATTATTATCCCAGGTCATTGTACTATACCATGGACCCCTTCGCAAACATGAGACCACAGCAAAAATGCTACTGAGTTTAGATACTAGCTTTAGCAGATAAGGCGCCTTAGAATACGAACGATCATTGTCAAAGGAAATAGCCCTGTGCCTGAAATACGCTGATGATATGAGAAATTGGACCGTAAGTTCTAGTGGCCCTAGCCTACTGGCCTAGATGAGAGAGCCTCCCTAAACGGCCAAAGTCTAGTGGACACAAGACCAACAAGTTGAGTGGGTAGGCAGCAATAGCGAATGAATAATTTAATCCAGGCTTTCTGTTCTACTTTCTGAAAATTCGGTCAAAAATTGTGAGCACCAAACAACGAGCACCAAACGCATGCAATGCAACTGCCGAACAAAGCGGAAAACTGCGCAGGCGACCGCTCGCAGTAACACACAATTCCTCATTTAGATATGGCAGGGTATAACACATATTCTAAATCAAACTTTGGTACATTTGAACAAATGGTATGGAAATAACCCACGTTCTAAATTTTAGAAACGTGTGTTTTACCCATTTAGAACGAGCTACAGTAGTGGTTGGTTACCCTAACAACGATCGTCGATATTAGAGATTTCATGTCAGTAAGGGAAGTTTGCCAGATCAAAGAGGTCAAATTTTGAAAATTTCTTCTAATGAGTTGGCAAGTCCATTGATGAATTCATCTAAGACTAGAGTTTTTTTGGAGCATCTAGCAATTAGTCTTAACGAGGAAATATCAATTGGTAGCTCACCCAAATGTGATAAATACCTCAGATATCTCTGAATTGTTATGATTGTATACATGGACAATGTCTGTAGGATACCTGGAATATCTTTCAATTGTTTTGACTGTGTGCATAAATAATGCCTATTGTTACAACATTCCTGATTCCTATCTCGGTATATAGGTATATAGGTAGGTATATAGGTGTATTCCATCCGGTTTGATCAGATCCCCTCCATAATGCTTTCATTCTTCAAACATAAAAAGGTAGGTGTATTCCCTCCGTTTTGAGCAAATCCCATCCATAATGTTTTCATTCTTCAAATATAATTAAAGGCCTCCATAAACCATGTTTGAAGAATGAGATCATGCTTGTAGCTTACTTTGATTCGTTCTAAATTTCTCATTGCAACTTTTCGATTCGATTTAGATGTCGACCTGATCGGGGATGTTTGATAATGCTGACATGACATTCATTATATCGTCGAGACAACAGTTTCCGCCCTAGCAGTGTCACAGTTGATGTTTTTATAGCACTCGTTGTTGTTTGTTGTTTTCCCCTCAACGAACCTCCATATTGGAGATTGCAATTCAATAATGGAAGTTTGCCAGATCAAAGATGTCAAATTTGAAAATTGCTTTAAATGAGTTGGCAGCTCCATTGATGAAATCATTAACATACAGAGTTTGTTAGGAGCACCTAGCATTAGCCTTTAATTTTAAAAAGATCAAAATACATTTTAATGGTAGGCGTAATAATCGAATTTTGGTGATTTATTAAACAGAGAGACTTTTTTGGCACACACGATATCTTGGGAAGTACCAGAAAGCATCTTTATAATTTTGGTGCTCTTCTCTCCTCGTATTTATATTTTAAGTCATTTGGATGATTTGCTCTGATCGACTTCGGTAATGTAATGGCTATTGGGGATCTTTCAAGCTGACAGTAAACAAAATTGATCAGGCATTGTAAATATTTCAGATATCGATGAATGCAAAGGAGTTATATGTCAAAATGGCGGTGCATGCAATAACCTAATTGCAAAGTTTACCTGCAATTGTATCCCAGGTTATAGCGGTACATACTGTGAAACTGGTAAGTATGCATTGTAATTTCAAAGGCATCATAAATATCTTCTTAACCCCAACCTTCTTAGCAAAGTGCCCCCCCCCCCCCCTAGTGAATTTTTCCACCCAGCTCTTTGAGTTCTTCTACGATAAACAAGTTTTATGTGACTTTTAGTTTCTATTTAGGATACATCATTTCATGTCAATTTCAAAATTTTTGACACATGTTCAGGGGGTCAACACATAATTTTAAATTGAGTGCTCAGCAAAATAAATACCTTTTCAGCCATAACTTTTCAACCACTTGTTCTATAATAACGAAACATGGCTGATCTCCTCTTGAGAAGGGCTTTCATTTGATACATAGTATGTTGATTTTTGATGACGTCATCAATAATTCGTTGTTGCGCATGCGTACTTGCGAAAAACCATGTTAAGCTTCATTTTTAGAAACATTAACAATATCATAGGATGTAGCAGGTTTTTTTATGTACATCTAGCATTTTTTGCGATTTTTAGACCAATTTGTAACCGATTTTAGGCAAAAATTTCTTTTTTTATGAGCAAAATAGATGAATGCTGACATCAGCAAAAATATTAATTATACGAAGCAAACATTTTAAAATAAGAATATTAAGGATATAATCTTGGTTTGTTTCAAATTTCATATCAATATATTTAATTGATTTTGAGATACAACACGTCAAAGTTCGAGTAGTTTTACCATTTTTTACACCCTATTTAGCAACATTTGCTGACGTCAGCACTTACCCACGTGACATACACAAAAACAAATGACGTCATCTTGTTTGCAATATCTTGTTTGTTACTTGTGCCAAGTTTCAAGTCTCTAGCAGTTATAGTTTGGAGAATAAAGAGGGGGGGGCACAATGTGCCCCACCCCCGCTATTCTCCCCAGAGTTTCAAAAAGCCTAGTCTGGATAGGGTTAAAGAGAAAATATCAAATGGCAACTCACCCAACTTTAATAAATACCTCAGATATCTCTTAATTGTTATGATTGTATACATGGACAATGTCTTCATGATACCTTGAATATCTTTCAATTGTTTTGATTGTGTGCTTAAATAATGACTATTTGTACAACATTCCTGATTCCTACCTACCTATTTAGGTAGGTAGGTAGGTAGCTGTATTCCTTCTGGTTTGATCAGATCCCCTCCATAATGTCTTCATTCTTCGAACATAAAGCATAAGATCCTTTTGGTTGATTACAAAGTCTGTCCTAAGCTATGATTGTGCTATAAGGAGTTTTGTTTGCGTTCTCCGCCATTTTGCATGCCAAGGTCCCTTACGAAACAAGCAAGCAAGCAAGCAAGCAAGCATATTAATCTCTGAATAGAGACACGAAATCTGTTTTTCAAAGCCTGCATGCCACAGATGATCCTTGATGATGTCGTGTTGTTGATACTGTGCAAATCTGGCTACAATAATCTTTGACATTAGTCAATTAATCAGTGCCCAGATGAAAGAGATTAAAGAGACTGAAATGGATCATTTGTTTTAATGACCAAAATGAAAAATACATGCCAGCCAAATGCACAGATATATCATGGGCATTTTCGAAGTGCCTTTGGCACGATTCGCGCAAGTTGTGTTTCACGTCTGAATAACTCAAGAACTTTTGAGAACACACAGTTTTAAGATGATGGAAAGGGTGTTGCATGCTCCTCAGTTATGAGTCGGCAAAACATATTGGTCGATTGAAGAGTTTCTGCTTCCTCAATACGGGTCGACTTCTAACTTAGAGCCTGTTGTGTGAAATGAAACAAACTGTTAACTAAAATTTGCCTAAATCCCGGTGTAAATTTTATTGCATAATAGCTTTTCTTTAAGGTACTGTGTTTCAGCCTCGCTCCGCCCATTTCATCGAACACCGATATGGACGCAGAGGATCGAATCTGAAGCATCTCCCTTGTTTCATATAATTCCAGCATGAAGCAATCAAAATAAAAATATTTCTGGCACAGATACGAATTGCTCAATATATGCGGGACATTAATACAAATTTGGTCTGAATGACCATTAATGATCCTGTTTTTCGAACACTCGCCATAAAGCATGAAAAAGGCTATGTCAAGTTTTCCTTGGTTCTCTATGCACAAGGGGGATAATTGCGTGCCAAACGCACTTTTTCTTGTCTTTGTGCTAATTATCTGCCATAACATGCTGATCAATCACACTAATGCCTGACTGACTGACTGACTGACTGACTGACTGACTGACTGACTGACTGACTGACTGACTGACTGACTGACTGACTGACTGACTGACTGACTGACTGACTGACTGACTGACTGACTGACTGACTGACTGACTGACTGACGGACGGATGGACGGACGGACGGACGGACTGACTTCGACGTCGACGTGGCTTCTTATATTTCAAAGTACTTTGTAATAAAAAATGTAGCTATTCTAGAGCTATTCTATAGGACCCTCGTTTTAATTTCCACTAAAAATGTTGGGTTTACACTGCAAGTACATAAATTATCAAGTGATATCACGAGTAAGCAGTTTAACGTTATTTGAGGTATGATGTTTCTTACGCACTGTCTAAGTTTCAGTGATAAGCAAAGATTGTTCTTTTTTCTAGAAAAGATCGATCCACAATAATTATATGTTGGATGCTACAATGATGCTCATTCTCGTGCTTTATCCCTGGCAGGATATATGCAGCAATATGTCGCAAAAGGAAAGACTGAGCAGTGCATCAAAAAATGCAAAAGTCAAGGAGATCCATATGCTGGACTACAGGCATATCAGTGCTTTTGTGGTACAAAATATTATAAATATGGGGCAGCTGCTGAATCGAGCTGTACTGAAGCCTGCTATGACTATTCTGGCAGAATGTGCGGAGGTCACTGGAAAAACTCTATCTACAGAACAAGCTAAAGGCGTGGATCACTCTATAAAATAAACGAACAGAGCATTAAGAATATTTCACTAAGAAGTAATATTTCACTATAGAAGGCATTAAGTATATTTCACTATAGAAGTAACAATAAGATATATTATTCTAGTTGCATTATAGATGTTGTAAGTTGATCTCTAGATTGTGAATTTCACTGCTTATAATTTCGTCTCTTTCCTATAGATTTACGACCAGTGTCAGAGACACGATATCTTTTTTTCGAAGCATGTTATTGGTTATATCAAAGCGAAGCATGTGCATGTTAAAGTGATTCGTGTGTGCCATATAAAAATCATCCAGGAACACTTGAATTCGCTCTTTGCAAAAATTAAAATGGAATTTTGAATTTATCAGCATAGTTACCGAATATTTTGCTCATGTCTACGTTTCTGACCTCCGTCCAGCTACATCTTGACGTTCTTTACGGACCAATGAGATGCACAAATTAGATCGGAAAAATAGCGATCACAAAATTTTGCTCAATTTTACAAATTTTCAAAAAATGCAAAATTCTTTGGAAAACTTTGGAGAAACTTGCTTTGTAGAATTCGCATTAAAAATATCTCAAGGTTTCGAGCAAGTATGTAGAGATACGCTAATCTGGGGAGGAAATAGCTTAAAACGAGGCATTTTTGGATAAGACTGCGTTCACACGATAACGGCACAGTTTGAAAACATTATGAAAATGCTACGGATAGGCCTCCCATTCACAAGAAAACGGCGCATTTTTTTGCCTGCACAATTTGAAAACGGAGTTCTAACCGGCAAAATTTGAAAACAGCTTTGTGTGAACAATAAAAAAGGACGAAAACGGAACAATGTTTGACGCTTTCGACACGAGGCTGATTGATTCTTTAGGAGTATATAATTTTTTTTTTATCGTCAAGATTATACCTCTTCTTTGCAGAGATTGTAAAGAGATTGAATACAGTCACATTTTTGCCGTTTTTAAATCGTGCCGGCATCGTGTGAGCGTAGTCTAAAACTCAAGATCGAGTGATATCTTGTGACAAAAATTCACCAAAACCTTCAATTTCTCAACCCGAATGCAATGAAACGAGTGGATTAGGCTTGATGAATGTTCCTTAACATTGCCATCAGGATTCTCCCGCCACGTCCACGCGTATCCAAATATATTTTTAAAAGCGCAGCTTTTCCCTCCTTTTTAAAAAGATATCTCTTTCCACACCAGGAGCCATTTTAAATAACGGGTGGGCCAAAAAAGTAACAAAAAAGAATGCAAGATTTTGATGAAATTCACATGGCATTTATTACAACATAAACTGCACCTATTGAATGAAAATCAGCTCATTATCAGCTGCAGTTACCGAGAAAGGAGGTTTTGAAAAAAGATCGTCGTGAAAACCACACAGTAACGAAATCGCTAATCATAAAAACACAACTTGACCAAACAAAGTGTCTAATAAAAAATATTTCTTCTTGCCGGGCATTGTTTTCACCACTACTTGCATCTTCTTCGTAAAAATAATCACAACATTGGAAGATACTGCCACAAAATGAGAGGCATTGAAAAATAATGATCCAACAAATCAAAATTAGGAAAATTTCTATTTTTACCATAACATAGTGCTACTTACGGATCATGTTATGGTATCCTTCTAAAAGATACATTCAGTTCTTTCAAAATTGCAAAGATCAATTTAAAAATCCCCTCTCGTTGACACAAGAAATTAGGAAAAACGTTCTTCGCACACAAATAATTCAATAATCAAACAATTCGTTGGTGGGTTATTGTTGATGATTAATGAATTTGTTGCAGTGGTTTCCACAGCCATCTTTCTTCGAAAGCTTATTTCTCTGTAATTACAGCTGATACTTAACTTATTTTCATCCAATAGTAGTATTTTATGCCGATCTTAGTTTCAAATAAATTTCATGAAAATCTTGCATTCCAAGCATTTTCCAGAAATTATTTTGTCTTGCGGGTTATTTGTTTTTGTTCCATCCGTTATATCGCGTTACACAAAAACTCTGCGATATTCGAAAACTAAACAACTGTAGTCTACTTTTCCTTCAGGGCCATGGCCTTTACTTGGCTCAGAACGCATCACCTGATCCCATGTTTGCCATTGCTAAAATGGAACTGTAAACAATGTTTGTAGTGAATTTTTAATTTATCAGCACCTGCAGGAAAAGCTTTGACAGCAATTTCTTCAATTTGGCTTAAAACGTCTCTTCCAGTCCAGTGTTTGCCATTGCTACATTAGTAATTTAAAAAAAATTTGTACTGAAATCCTATATATCATTACCGAAAGGAAAATTGTTCAAACCAATTATTGATTATATTTATTTTGGCTTAGAATCTCTCTTCGTCTTCTAGTTCAAAGTTTGCCATTGCTAAAACGGAAATTTAACATTTTTTGTAGTGACTGTTTGTATAAATCCCAGGGGGGACACTCAGCACATACACATACGGGGAGGTCAGTCCGAGAAATTTTCAGGCAACCCAAAAATATCAGTTCAGCTTCATCGCAACCCAAAAATATCAGCTAATTTTATACTTAGATACCTGTAAGCAAACATCAAATATCCTGAAACAATGCAAATTGAGGTCATGATTGCCTCTACAAATCCCAGAAATATCAGCATAACTATATTTGATGCAAGAAAATATCATGCCCATAATTTCAGTTCATATTGATCCAAAAATATCACTTTTGGCAATATTCTGACCAAGAAATATCGGAATTACCTCCCCGTATGTGCATGTGCTGNAAGCGTAAACAAGCCCCATACGATCCCCAGGGGAGACACTCAGCACATACACATACGGGGAGGTCAGTCCGAGAAATTTTCAGGCAACCCAAAAATATCAGTTCAGCTTCATCGCAACCCAAAAATATCAGCTAATTTTATACTTAGATACCTGTAAGCAAACATCAAATATCCTGAAACAATGCAAATTGAGGTCATGATTGCCTCTACAAATCCCAGAAATATCAGCATAACTATATTTGATGCAAGAAAATATCATGCCCATAATTTCAGTTCATATTGATCCAAAAATATCACTTTTGGCAATATTCTGACCAAGAAATATCGGAATTACCTCCCCGTATGTGCATGTGCTGAGTGTCCCCCCTGGGGTATAAATCAGCACATATAGGGTACACTCTTTGATCCAACATTTTGCCATTCTAAAATGAAAACTCTGATAGCTTCCTTGAGTGTACCATAGATAAGTTTAAAGTTTCATTTCCATAAACTTGGCATTTATAGGGCTTTCACAACCTTTTTACTTAAAAATCAACCAACTTAACCCTATTCAGCCCGGGGTGGCCATTATGGTCCCCCCTATCAAACTTTGTTTGATAGAATCTTAGCCATGAAAGACGTGGCTTTGAAACTTCTTGACTTTTATCAAAATTTAGCAGGCTACATAATTATCAACGTTTCATTGTTTATTGTTGTGTCATGTAACCTCTGCATGCCCTTTTTTGGAGACCGGTCACAAAGAAAATCGTAAATCCTCTGTTATTTTCTCCCTAGTAGCATAGAATACAAAGTTATATGTGCCATTCGATTGGTCTAAAAGAGTGCTTTCATTCGATCGATATATAGTTTGTTAATATCTGCTTACATCAGCAAGTTTTCAATATCTATGCGTCATAAAACTTGATGACGTCATATTTTGAATAAATTAGTATATTATTCATGAAAATTTGCTCGAAATGGTGTGATCACGAATTGAGTTGTCTAATTTCATTGACTAGGAGTTAAAAAGTATAATATATCACTGTAACTATTGTTTCCAATCTATTTAGTGTCCGTAATTTGGACGTAATTAGCCATAATTAGCAGGTGCAATTTTCAAAATTCAAATTATCAATTGAAATGTGTTTATAGACTCGTGGCCGCCACTTTTGCAGCATTATTAGCTACATATCTCTAACAAATCAGTAAATATCTGGTGTTTAAGAACTGTCACCTGTTTTCCTTAATTTTGACATAGTTTTTTGTTGCCTAGCAACGAATCACGTGACAAATTACTAATCATTGCTATTTTTAGATTCTCCTTTGGTCCCTAATGCAATGTGCTAAGTTTCATATTCATACCATTTCTCGTTTCTGAAATAAACAGGGGGCGCCAAAATAGCCCCCCCCCCCTCGGACTAAAGTAGTAAAAATTTTACCCGGGCTGAATAGGGTTAAGCAAATTATTTTGTGGTGGTTGAAGCCCCCCATTCCCATCCCCCCTCCTACGACATTCCTGCCGACAGGAACATTTCTGGAAGCACTGTCTTTACTTCTCTTACCTGGTCAAAACACCACTGCCAGTCAAATAATGTTGCAAAATCTTTACCCAATCAGATCTCTATTCGACACTTTTATCATGTTGTACCTCATTTTGTAAAGATTCTCAAGAAAGTGATGGAAGAAAATTCCAGCTACAACTAAACCAAACCACTTGATAGATATTTGTAATCGCTAGATATTATAAAAGTATCAATAAATGAAAAGTAATTCCTAGTTCTTGTATTTAAAATTACATTGCCCACGTCTTGGCACCCTCAGTTGCACCTGACGAAATTGCTTTGATATAAAGTAAAATGCAACTTTTGGAAATTATTGGTGGTTCCGGCCCCGTCAGGCTCCCCAGTTCCTATAGGCTTTTTAAGTTCTTCACGCTTCTCTCGACAGAGAAAAGCGTACAGTCTTTGGATAAGGTTCCAATAGTAGCCTATTCTCACTGCCTTTGCCGCCCCGCTATTCAAATTAGGCTAAGATATGGAGAGTGCGAGGGAATCGCGGATTTGAATAGCGGTTTGGCGTACTTCGATTGCCAATCATCGCTGAGGGAGGAGGGTGGGTCGAAAAACCTGGATAAACGTCTTGTTGCTTGAAAGGGGCCTAACTCACTGGTTTCAGGCTTAAATATGCCTCCTGGTCCCCCGGGACCTGTGGGGGCATGCAAAGAGGCATCCTAGGCCATGTAGGACCCCAGAGAATATCTAGATCGAGGCCGAATTTGAAAACGAGGGCTTTTCAGCCAGTGAGAATAG
>REGM01000031.1:599124-610373 GCA_004194415.1 Aurelia aurita
TTAATAACGTATATAATTTTTCGAATCCTATGTCCTTGTAACAATGGTTCCTTTGATGAAAGTTTTTGTCTTCGGTTCACATTATGTTTCAGTTTATCTTTGAAATTGTGTCTGTCCTTGGCATCTTTCACAGTATCAGGCAGAGCATTCCTGATAACAGGCTCTTTGACTCAGAGTCTATCTGTTTTGTGTGAAGACATTGTGTAATCAGCTTTCCATGAATGTTCTCCTTCTCCTGTTATGATCTTGTATATCTCTATTGCTATCTTTTTGTTATACTTATATCCAAAGCTGTTCCAACAGGTCATCTCTTAAACACTTTTTGATTCAACTGTACTTGGAATGTTCGTTATTAATTTAGCTTCACTTATATGCTCTTTCTCAGCTTTTTGGAACTTGCTGTTCGGGCAGGTACACCATTCATTCATTACATATGTGGTTGTTGGTATTACAGTTTTTCAGCGTTTCTTCACCTTCTGTTAAGCTTCTGACATGATACTGTGTTTTGCTGGAAGAATGCGAGTTTACCTAACATGGCCTAATATGGTGTAGCAGGTATTTTTGGGCGAAGCCATTACAGTGCATGCCGCAAGGATCAGTGAAACAAAGTCTATGAGACGACAGTGCCTTTTGATGCATAGCTGAAAATGTATGTTTATCTACTCCAGCAAGTTACAAAAATAGTTCTGCATGGATACATCATGTTTTAATTATTTAAAACGTCGAGAGAATGGTAAAATAATCCAACTCAAGCTTAAATTTCGGACAAATCCATTGTGTTTGCTAATTTTTCCGACTTTTGGCGAGAATTGAGGGGCAGTTCCCCCCTCCCAAACACCCCAAATTTCCGCAGTTCTGACTAGGAATCTGAAGTGATATATTCACGAAGGTTCAGGAGATCCCCACCGATAAAACAACGAGATTCTTACGAACTAAAAGTAACTTTGTAAAAACTGCTAAGGAACTTTCAGTTTTCAAAATTTGTTAAATTTAAGAAAATTTTGCTAAAACATTTGTCAATACTGTAAGTGTCAAAGCATATTTTCCTTGATAATCCTACGAAATTAAGGCTGCAAATCACATAACTTTCTTAGCTTGCTTTAATCCAGGCAGCACAATTTCTAATTTTTTGCAAAATTGAGCCTACAGTTTCTTATATTATTTTTCTTACTTTATACTGGCCTTCGAATTTTCCCTTTGAAGCTAATTTCAATTGCTTCATCATTCTTACGAAATTTGCAAACATCACCAAATTTCTAAAGCCAGAGTTTTTGACAAACGGATTTCTCTTTTTTTCAGATCGATTGTTGTGGCCTTCAAATTTTTCCTCTTTGGTGCTATCTCAATTTCTTCAACATTCTCACAAAATTTGTAAACCTTGCCACATTTCTTAAACCAGAGTTTTCAAAAGACCGATTTCACAGTTGCACTTTTCAATGTGTTGTTTATTACCTGCCAAAATCTCATTTCTGATCTACTGCTTCCTTTAAAAGTACATTTTTTCTAGCAAGCTGTTATGCCCTTTGATTCTTTCCCTTCGAAGCCATTTTTCGCTCCATGCCTCTTCTTACGAAGTTTTTAAAACAACGCCACATTTCTAAAACCAGAGTTTTTGAAAAGCGAATTTAACAGTTGCATTTTCCAACTTGTTATTTATTACCTGTCAAAATATCATTTCTGATCCACTACCGAATCCCCTTCAAAAACACTTTTTGCCACACCGATTTTTATGGGCCTCGAATGTTTCTGCTGGAAGCTAGTTGCCGCTCCATGCCTCTTCTTACGAAGTTTTTAAAACATCGCCACATTTCTAAAACCATAGTTTTTGAAAAGCGGACTTCACAGTTGCATTTTTCAACTTGTTATTCATTACCTGTCAACATATCATTTCTGATCCACTACCGAATCCCCTTCAAAAACACATTTTTCCACACCGATTTTTATGGGAATCGAATGTTTCTGCTCGAAGCTAT
Source organism: Aurelia aurita (assembly GCA_004194415.1). Classification (NCBI taxonomy): domain Eukaryota; kingdom Metazoa; phylum Cnidaria; class Scyphozoa; order Semaeostomeae; family Ulmaridae; genus Aurelia; species Aurelia aurita. Next base: position 601,098 of record REGM01000031.1, read on the forward strand.
TTGCCGCTCCATGCTTCTTGTGAATTTTTTAAAACATCGCCACATTTCTAAAACCAGAGTTTTTGAAAAGCGGATTTCGCAGTTGCATTTTTCAACTTGTTCTTTACTACCTGTCAAAATATCATTTCTGATCCACTACCGAATCTCCTTCAAAAATACATTTTTCCAGACTGATTGTAATGTTTCCCTTCGAATTCATGTCTCACGGATGTTGAGATAAATGCATTAAAACATTGCTTGAAAGTTGAAATAAAAAAGCGTACTCGCCGTAGTCTCACTCCTAATTCTGTAATCTTGATCTTGAAACGGTATATTAGTAATTAAATCGTCATTGGAATCCTTGAATTGCTTTTAAAACCCTTCAAAAGCTGCAAGCCGGCGAATGCGGATAGCAAAAAAGTACAAAAGTGGCAAAAAGTGGCCCTNCGAATTCAAATCTCGCGGATGTTCAGATAAATGCATTAAAACATTGCTTGAAAGTTGAAATAAAAAAGCGTACTCGCCGTAGTCTCACTCCTAATTCTGTAATCTTGATCTTGAAACGGTTTATTAGTAATTAAATCGTCATTGGAATCCTTGAATTGCTTTTAAAACCCTTCAAAAGCTGCAAGCCGGCGAATGCGGATAGCAAAAAAGTACAAAAGTGGCAAAAAGTGGCCCTCATGGGTTCATGGATACGAGGCTCAAATTATTTGCAGGCCCCTAGGTCAGCGGTTGAATCGAATGAGAGCTATGCTATTGGTGTATTGAAAGTTGAAATATTTATCTTGAAATTCCAAATTTGCCTCCAATTCCAAATCAGAGCTTTGGCGTTTGGCTTAAACTACAAACGCGGTGTTCTGGGGAATCTCCTGAATCATAAAGAAATACCGGTACATGAAAGAAGTTTCGTGATTAGGAACCTATTTGAATAGAAATCCAAAAGTTCAACAATCAGATTCACGAATTTAGTCCTGAAGAGAAATCATTCTCTTCATTCATCATTCTTCATTCTATTAAAACTACAAATTACATCACATGATGTCTAATAAAAGATAGGCATCAGCGAAATAGTTCCCTTGGGTATACAAAATAAATTATTTCTCGTAATCTCCATTGCATGAATGAAATGCATTTTGTATCATCTATCTTGGAATTATTACAAAACAAGCAATCGTATATACCCAAGGGAAGTAATGTCCATGGATTAGTTCCTTAACCCTATTAATACCGGGCTTTTTGGACCCTTGTCGTACCGGGGATAACTTTGGATAACTTCGTGATTAATGTAGATATGAGGGTGAGACTTGGTACAAAGGTGCACAGTAACAAAATATACACAATAGGACACTTTTTTATTCTTCATTACATCTATGACGTCACTATGACGTCATAATGGCGGGAAAATGCGATATTTTCTAACTATTGACAAAACTAGCAATATCTAAGGTTTATCTAATAATTCCTTTCATAATGGCTCTAGAATGTATCACAAATCATCAAGGAGTAAAAATCAGCAATGTTATATCTAATTAAACTCATTGTTTATTTCATTTATTCATTATTTAGTTACACCGGTTTTTCATTCTTTCATTAAAAGCCCTAATTACCGATGCAAATAATCTAAAATACCTTAAAATCATTTAAAACAATCCAGAGAACAATATTTGACAAAAAAAATTTATTTAGTACCTTTGTTATTAATTATATGACGTCATAAACTGTGTCCTCAGTTGCCGTAATCGCCTTAGTTGACCTGAATCATGACTCTTTTCACTTACGAGAACAGGTCTACAGACTTTTTTATACTTTAATGGACCTAGAAGGTCTACAGATCCAAGGCTTGAAATATGAACGGACAGAGGAATAGGTGACTGTGTCATTTCCCAACAACGTAGCAGAACTGTTAAGTGACATGGATGAGAAGGGAATGGATGTCAGTTAATCATACAGACGTTTGCGTGAGGGGCAGATTTTTCTGATGAAGATGGCTGTTGTGACTGTTTTTTGTAAATTGACGAAATTTTCCACCAATCCTACTGCGATGGGCGTTGATTTGATCAGCTGTTTTTGTTATATGGTTTTATTTACCTATCTTTTGATCATTGACAGTAGGAATATAGATCTTTATTGGGTTTTACGAAACTTTTCTGGAAACCCTTGTTTCTTGGAGCTTTCATATGGTTTGAAATTTAATTTGTTTTTTATATTTTAGCACATCCCCCAAAATTGGTTGAATGCCCCCCTGAGTACTTAGTTTCTAAAAAACACATGCTGAAAGCTCACTTCTGTGTTTATCATTGAAAGAAATGACTACTAGACAACCAAGTATCATTTCAGAGTCATTTTCTTGAAAACCAAAAATTTCACCCTCAACCCCCTAATATCTGGAAAAAGCCCCCCAATTCGGTCGACCAACATCGAAATTCGTGATCTACGTGAAAAGTTGGTCAAGAAAAAGTTTGTCTGGTAAAGTCCCAGCTCGGGTGACAATGCTCCCCCTTCACCCTCCGGATTAGAACAATGCCAAATAAAATGCTGTCCAGACGTGTCATTGTGTACCAGGATGACCTGAATCATGACCTGGATCCATAACGGGGTTAGCAATTTTCTTTTGAGTTACCTGTTACCATGGAGGATCCTGTCTTATTGTGTTTACGTATCATGACATAGAATATTGCAATTATTTGCAAACAATTCTGGATAAAGGTTTGTTCAAATAAGAAGAGAGGTTCAACAATTTCAAACTTTTTAAAGGCAACTTTCATGCCTAAAGATTTTCCATCTGAAGGAATTTGTTCCTAGGAAGGTCAAAGTATGGATGAATGTACAATTTATTTCTGTGTTCACTTACATATGTTTATACATATACATACATATACATACATATCATCATTTTCATTTCCAGTTTCGTTTTTTCCAAGGCAAAAGCTGTGACTCAAGATAATAGGAAGAATACCATAGTTCAATGGAGTGTTTGATTCTTAGTCATCATTGGATACATCTGAAAACCCTCTCGAAATTCATTTATTTTTACATCACGTCTGCTTGATAGGGTGCTGTGGAGCAGAATGGGGTACGTGATATTTTTTGCTTCAAAAATTGACGCAAAGTTTACTTGGTTGGGAACTTGCATATTTTTCAAGAAATATAACATTGTCTTTGTTCATAATAGCAACTGATTTTCTTAAGGCACAATTACATTGAAATCCACCAATTTTTCAATGCCCCCACCTTGCCCCAATCAAACCCTAAAAAGGTGATTTAGGCTGCAAGGTTCCTTTCGGAAAGTTAGTGTCAACATAAATAGTAGGCCTCTTCTATGTTAGTTTTCTTATTTATAAAGCATATAAATTGGCATGAATCAACCTAACTAAATCATCATCATCATTTAACAAAACTCACTTTTACAGGAGTATAAATTTACAAATAAATATACCAAATATATAGAAAATTAGCGAACGGAATTGAACTAAAGTTTAAGCTGGCTTCCATACATAAGTATTTTTGGCTTGAAGGGAGTTGGTCTTTGGAAAATGAAAGAGTCAATTGGAAAAACAGTCAATTCTTCCAGGTGAAAAGTGTATCAACAAGAATAGAAACCAATCCGATTTCATGTATGGAAATCAATCCACTGAAACTAATCTGAACTAAAGTAAACTAAACAAAATAAATAATTAACCTTTTATCCAAATGTGAAACTCAATAGCGTATTTCGTTGTATTCTCATTACTTTAAGTACACTAAAAATCACATTACCAAAAGGATTCTTATAAGAAACTAAGTTCGGAGACATGTAGCAAGTTTCTTGAACTTTGAAAATGTGTGAAATTGTGCAAAAAGTTTCTTGGCTTAGGCTTTTGAATCCCGGTAGCACATCTTTATAATTTTTGAAAAATCAGCCTTGGTTTCTTGAAATTATTACCTTATCAAAATGAATGTTGGGAAAAACCCTGCATGCGCATAATCTGCATTGTTTGAATCTGTTGTTTAATTAGTTAGAAAAATAGAGAACTCCATGTGCGTCATAGCCTCGCATGCGCGTATACCCATCAGAGGTATGGTATGTTTTATTATGTAGACCAATTAGCGTATAATGCAAGAACTTACGTAGAAGTAATTTGAGGACAAACGGTTTCCTGTTGACTATATTATGATTGGTTTAGAATATAAAGAAGGTTAGGGCGTAGAAATATATTGTATGTCAAGTTAATGATTCAGTTGTTGAGATGAGATGATGAAATGTAGTCGTATACGAGAATGGAACATGGAGTTCAAAAACGTACAACTGTGTTGATTTCTTCGAGCGATTCTTGGTTTACAGACATTTTCGAACTAGTAGAAGAGAATAAATTGCGATTTATCACAATGAATGTTTACATAAAAATAAACTAATGTTGCATCGTAGGGCCTATCAGACTAACCACATAGTGTCGCTCGTTGAACTTTCGATTGAATTTNGGACAAACGGTTTCCTGTTGACTATATTATGATTGGTTTAGAATATAAAGAAGGTTAGGGCGTAGAAATATATTGTATGTCAAGTTAATGATTCAGTTGTTGAGATGAGATGATGAAATGTAGTCGTATACGAGAATGGAACATGGAGTTCAAAAACGTACAACTGTGTTGATTTCTTCGAGCGATTCTTGGTTTACAGACATTTTCGAACTAGTAGAAGAGAATAAATTGCGATTTATCACAATGAATGTTTACATAAAAATAAACTAATGTTGCATCGTAGGGCCTATCAGACTAACTACATAGTGTCGCTCGTTGAACTTTCGATTGAATTTCTTTAAAAAAAGGCAAATTAAAATTGCTGCAAAATTTCTTAGATGAGATGAGATAACTAGCTCTATCGTTCTCATCTACTCACATTCTGTTGGCAAACTATCAGATGACATATGCAAGTCGAGCGATTCCTGCAAGTATTGCTTCCAAAGATCTTTCTTTGCTCTCTGACCAGTTTTATTTTTCCTGGTTTGCCTAGTGGCTTCGATCTTTCTGTCATTGTTGCTCGTGTGCTGCTTAGAGGATGAAAAGGCTTTGGCCGTTTTTAAGGGATTGGGAACAGAAGAAATGTTTGGCCTATCAACTGTATCGCTATTACCGATGGGCGAATCAGGTCTCGTGGAAATTTTAACCTTCTTTGTCGGTCTTTTTGCATCGTGAATCAAGTCACTGAAGCACACTCGGCACATCCAATGTGCATTTGTACGATCTCCTTCTTCGCATTCGTCGTGAAACCAGCGCCGGCAGGATGCGCATTCTGTCATTGGAGTGTTCCAGTCTAGCATTTTGCAATGGCAATAGAGTGGAACGTCGAAGACGAATAGCCTCCTTTTCTTAAAGTTCAATCTTGGTGTTCCGTCAAAGTATATATTTTTGAAAGTACCTTGCTCTAAACATTTTAACAGAGTCTGTCTTAACCGTTCGTATCTAAACTGTATCGCCCTTGGATCCATTTTCCGTGAAAGACAAAGTGTTTGGAAGATTGCAGCTACTTCTGTATTGGTATCACGATTTACAGGCAGTGTATCGGCAACAACGATTTGAAGGTGATTCAGTGGTAGATTTCGGAACTTGCATGCAAACCAGTCAAGCGACACTGGATACCTCACTTCGTCCCGTTGATTGTCAAAGTTAGTGCGAGTTGCACTATCGTATAACATCACTTGTCCAGGCATTACATTGATAACATTTGACATAGTACCCCAATGTCTTTTGGATCCTCGCAATTGCAAATCAAAAATTTGAATAAAATGTTTGCCATCTCCTTTGTATCCATCCATGGAGGCTAGATCCTGCAAACCAGCAAATTCGGGATACTCTGATTTTATCAGCCTCATGCTAGCGTTCACAATTTCTGCATTTAGTGGACATCGACTTTTAAGTATCGCCTTATCATGGTAGGTTAGAGATAATGTATCTATCCAAATCTTATTCGCATCGCCGCTTGCGCTGACAGTATCTTTCCTTATTTTTTCATTAGTATTTTTTCTTGTATCAGCGAGTAACCCTGGAAGGCTTTCAAGTTGGTGTTATCTCTCCTCTCCATTAGTACTGCAGGAGATACGTTCTTCTGGCGTTACGTTAATTTCAGCCTCTAAAGGATTTTTAGAAGAAGGACAGCCAAAATTTAGTCTGGAGTAGGTCCCATATACTCCAGGTGAACATTGCTCTGAACTACCGTCGTACGAGCATCCCGACGAACGTGTAGAAAAGGGGTTTTCGTGGCAAGAAAGATCAATCCCCGCATCTAAACCAATCATCGATTGATCATTGTCTGCATAATCATCATCTGCACAATCACCTGTATGCATAGTGTTCAAATCCATGAGATGAAGGGGTTCAGGTGAGAGTTGTTCTAGACAATCGGCTGATAAACTATCTAAGGAAGGTACTACAAAGCCGTCGTCAGCATAGGCAGCATCAGCAGTCAGACCTGTGAAAGTCGTCTGAGCAGTGCCTATCTCACTGCGATGGTCAATGTCTGCCGCAAGGTTATCTCCTTCTATTATATTAGGAGGCACAGCATTGGGCGGTACGCCACGAGACTTTCCGAACACAGCACGACCAAGCACATATAGTTAATAAGAAACTCCGCGTTAGCGCTTTTCTTCTTAACAACAGCCTCATTTCGAGCATTACTCTTCAAATCAACGATACAGCGGAACAAGNGGAAGGCTTTCAAGTTGGTGTTATCTCTCCTCTCCATTAGTACTGCAGGAGATACGTTCTTCTGGCGTTACGTTAATTTCAGCCTCTAAAGGATTTTTAGAAGAAGGACAGCCAAAATTTAGTCTGGAGTAGGTCCCATATACTCCAGGTGAACATTGCTCTGAACTACCGTCGTACGAGCATCCCGACGAACGTGTAGAAAAGGGGTTTTCGTGGCAAGAAAGATCAATCCCCGCATCTAAACCAATCATCGATTGATCATTGTCTGCATAATCATCATCTGCACAATCACCTGTATGCATAGTGTTCAAATCCATGAGATGAAGGGGTTCAGGTGAGAGTTGTTCTAGACAATCGGCTGATAAACTATCTAAGGAAGGTACTACAAAGCCGTCGTCAGCATAGGCAGCATCAGCAGTCAGACCTGTGAAAGTCGTCTGAGCAGTGCCTATCTCACTGCGATGGTCAATGTCTGCCGCAAGGTTATCTCCTTCTATTATATTAGGAGGCACAGCATTGGGCGGTACGCCACGAGACTTTCCGAACACAGCACGACCAAGCACATATAGTTAATAAGAAACTCCGCGTTAGCGCTTTTCTTCTTAACAACAGCCTCATTTCGAGCATTACTCTTCAAATCAACGATACAGCGGAACAAGAACATATGATTGATTGGAGTCATTTGATTCATAAAGTACTTGTTTCTTTTGTATGAAGAATACATTTGCTCAACTATTTGACTGTTGATCTTGCCTTTGATTTCCTTGATATACCCAATCTTGCGTAAAGATTCCCTTTCATTATTAGTGTTGGACTCATGAAATTTATCAAATAAAACCAGCTTGACGTCACTCCCTGTCACAGGATGACTATGACAGTCCTCATCAATATGATAGCAAGGCATATTGCGTGCAAGCCATGGAAACGAAACCTCAAGTGTTTCATTTAAAGCTTCCTCTATATTTTCTGGAGTATCACTTGCAACCCGATCCTGATGTGGACTAAAGAAATCTTCCTGTTGACGATTTCCATGATTGGCTACCATTTGCGCCATGTCTACAATAAAGACATTTGGCTTATACTTCAAGCTGTGAAGAATGTCTACATAGTCCCTTGGACTCTCTGCTCTAAGTAAGAACTTTAAAGCATACACTACCCCGTGCTTGCAAACAGCAGAAAGCCATCGACCGGATCGACCAAAAATTTTTGGAGAATTATTATATCGTAAAATCGCTTACCTATCAAGGTGCACCATGGAACTTTGTGAACGCTTTCCTGCTCTCTCAGTTCTTTGATAGCTGTTTTTATAACTGAGATGCAGGGTATTGATCGACCGACCGTTTGCTGAACATGGATATTTTCTGTTACATTGAAATAACCCGATACCTGATCACTATTTACACCTGGTGGCAATTATCTTTCATAGGTCCTCCATGAAGGTAAATCGTCATTCTCTTCGCCACTGTCTATATATATATATGTGATTTCCTGTCAGTTCTTCGCTCCCCTCTTCATTCTTCCCTCCAGTGGGCTAGGTAAAAGATTTAGCAGAAACTAATGCAAAAGTAAAAATAATGTGCCTTTCTATGAAAGAGTGTTCAACACACCAATATGGCATTTATGAAAACATCATCATTTCCGAATCCAGGTTTCTAATAGTAATAATAATCGATAAATTCTATCTGTAAATATTTAAAACGCCATAGAATATATGCACTAAACGTATCGGGTTGTGCCCTTCGGCTGTGCCCTTACTGACGAAGGGCACAGCCCGATACGTTTAGTGCATCTATTCTATTTAAGTATTTACAGATAGAATTTATCGATTATTATTGCTATGCATACTTCGCCACACGCTGCACATTTATTTACATCGATTTTTTTCTAATAGTAACATTGAGATTTGCTGTACTTCAGTCATGTTATTCTACTGTGTAAAACTCTTTCTGGCTATGATTACAAACAAAAATAAGCCAACTACACAAGATTCAGAGCCTGATTACCTTCTCGGTCTTTCCTCCTCCTTGTCTCGACATCCATACTCCTGCATCCTTCAAGAAAAAGAAATTATCAATACCTAGTTGATATTTAATTTATTTATCTGCAATTTCACATCAAGGAGTATACTGTTATTAATTGCGTAAGCATGAAATCATTTATTTATCATTTATTTATCTTGGTCTTCTTCTTTCCCGTTCTGCCCTCGCTTCGTTGTTTTCTGGAATGAAAAACATATATATAATGAATACCTTTACCACCCCAAGACATATTGCTAGTGTTAATCTATTTATCTACAATTTCACATCAACGAGTATACTGTCATTAATTGCGTAAGCATGAAATTATTTATTTACCTTTTTCTCATCTAGGTCTTCTTCTTTTCCGTCTTTCCCTTGCTTTGTTGTTTTCTGGAATGAAAAACATATATATAATAAATACCTTTACCACCCCAAGACATATTGCTAGTGTTAATTTATTTATCTACAATTTCACATCAAGGAGTATACTGTCATTAATTGCGTAAGCATGAAAAATCATTTATTTACCTTGTTCTTATCTAGGGCTTCTTCTTTTACGTTTTGCCCTTGCTTTGTTGTTTTCTGAAATGAAAAA
>REGM01000031.1:660918-689022 GCA_004194415.1 Aurelia aurita
GGGTTACCATTTCAGCGACAAAAGTGCAGTTATCAATAAGGGCCCTGATTAATGTGTGATTGCAGCACTTGATTGAAGCACTTTATTATTGTGTGATTTGACTATGATTGATGTTTTATCAGTTTACGATTTGAAATAAACTCTTCTGTGTTATTGCACTGTTTTTGTATGTCTGTTCCAAAAGCATCAGCACTTACTTTCCGTGTCAGGAAATCGAAACAAACTTATGTGAAAAATGCCATAAGTTGTGAAAATTGGCAAAGCAAACTTCATACCAGGAAGGTTCTACGACATTCATCCAGACGGCATGACATCACAACAGGGTTGAAAAAACGACGCCCTCTTGCTTTTGGGGTAAAAATGTGGAAAAATTCTTTAGGTTTCTATAGTAAATTTGCAAAAAGTTGTATAAAAGTGGTCTTATATTCTCCCGCGCGATAGTGAGAACGGAAAGGAATGCAATTTAAATCCTCCATTTATGAAGGACATTTTCATCCAGAGAAACATTAGCCACAATCTAAGGCATGGCGATGACGCTCAACTCCACTTCCTTTAAACCACTTCCTTTGCAGTTGAGTCGATAACTTACCTTGGGAATAAACTGAGGCAATTTTTAACGCAAGAAATAAAACAAGCAAACACCCTTCCCAATAAACAATACAAATTAGATGGTGGTATGGTGGTATGATGATAAAAGAAACTGTAGGCTCTGCAAAGTATGTATTCCGAAAGTTGAGTTTTTTTAACAGGATAGATGTCTTAATGTGCTTTTACCTTGTATATATTGTAAAAAAAATTTCCAGACAGTTTAAACTTTTCTTTAATTCTAATTTCATCATCATCATCATTTGGTACCATCTTCGATACGAAGGTTGGAAACCATGAACTTCCAGCTGTTTGTTTCAACGTATGATACGATTTTATTTCTGTCCAATCTTTCAAATCATCAATCCAGGTTCTGCGCTGCCTTCCTTTGTCTCTCTTTCCAGATATGTATCCTTCTATAATAATTCTAATTTAGTAGGCCTTAATTGCCTTTAATTCAGCTGCTATGCATTCAGCTTACGTTAAAGGTGATGTGTCCATACAAGTAGGCCTCCCAGAGCAAGGCATGTGATCAATAAAATTTCTTTTCAATCATGCATTACAGCAATTTTCTCTATTCATGTGATCAGTTTGAATAGCAACCAATCATTTGCCGATAATTTGATGGATGTGTACAGGTTGGGTATACGCTGGCCTTATATATGGACACATTACCTTTAAATAAATAATTGATGATGATTGATGATGATGAAGGATAGGTAGCAATTGTCAGTCAAACCTAAACCAATAAAATAACCGGAAATCCTTTTGTTTCTCAAGGAATCCCTGGAATCTTTAGAAATTTCGTACGTTTTTGAGTGAGTGATACACACCTCGGCGAAATGTGCCAATGTTGAGATTTGTCAAGTGCCAATGATTTTGAAACAGACCGACCGACTTACAGCACCATTATATCTTACATTTATAGTAGTGACTAACTTTGTATGAAGCATAAGTGTATAATTCTTTAACATTAAGGATAATAATCTGTACCAAACACGAGTACACCATCACACTGGCAAAAAACGATGACACCTACATGCAATCACGGGCTGTAGGAAAAACTTTGGATTTTTCCTTGTAAAATGTTGTGGTCATAATGTTGCGGTTTTTAAGATTAAATTAGCCGAGATATTCTCACAGCGGCTTTATGTTATTTAGTAGCCACTCGACGGTTGACCCAGCAGACGCTAATAAACGGAAACTCCTCCAACAGAAAGATTAGTGTCTGCTGGGTCAACCATCGAGTGGCTACTGAATAACAGGAAGCCCCTGTGAAAACATCGCGGCTAATTTAATCTTAAAAACCGCAACCTATGACCACAACATTCTCCAAAGACCAATCCGAATGTTTCCTACAGCCCGTGGTTTAATGCAACCCAATGTTCAAGATGAAAATGCCAGTTTGATGATTTACTCGTGTTGAACATAAATTCAGTATTTGTGTGAGACTTTATTATTAATTTCTATTTCATTATTCTTTAATATTGCACTTGTGAGAATGTGAATTCACATAAATTTCAGCGTGTGTTGCAACCTGAATTTTTTCAGAAACCATCCTCTTTGTTTTATCAGGACAGATTAAGACAGCCTGTAGTAATAACGTCACTGAATACCAATACAACGAGGCTGTTTATTCCTAATTGAAAGGATGAAACGCGTTCCGGACTTGTTAACGCCTTTTTTGTCTTTCGACATCAACGTTTTTGCCCGATAAAACGGGCTGCACAAAGAGCATTCAGCGATAAAAATGGAAACACAGATTTGTCTTTTTTATTTCATCTTTAAGACGTTTCATATTGTCAACAGGGTCTGGCGAATAAGCGTTAGGAATGGTCGTAATGGTTTCGCTTTTCAAAGCCATATTTAATTGCTGTACTACCTGAAGACTGTTCGTTCATCCTTTATCGCAGATTTTTACAGAACCAGTCGCAGACTTTCCTTTGCCAAGGACAACGGGCAGAAATATCGGTGAGTCAAAAAATGTACCGGGTGTCCCAAAAAAAAGTATACATATTTGGTCAACCCTCACGATCAGAATTTAGCATGAATCAATCCGAAATCATTTTTAAAACATTAATCGATAAGTAATTTGAACATAGGTACCTTGTTTGTCGACATTGGTGCTTTGAGAGTAGATATATAAATCTTCAAAGGACAAATTTGCCTCCAACTCCAAACCAGAGCTTTGGCGTTTTGGCCTAAGCAAATTCTTAAAGCACAGCCAATAAGTCAACAATAGACTTCGGAAAATTTGATCCAGGAGGAGAACAATTAAAAACTGCACAGCAAATGCGTTTCACAAAATATAATTTACGTGACGCTTATCATCAAGGGAGCTCCAAAGTAAACATTATTCATTTTAAGTGAAACAAACTCTTTTATAAATTGTGGAACGGTGGCCCAGACTTGTGNATTATCAATTTCTTTAAAAGTTGGCATAAAAGATATAGTAGCTATACTAAAGCTAATTCAAGCCAACTAAAAATTACAATATACATATACATAGTTAAAAAGAGTAAAAATAACCTTCAGCAATAGTAACCATAAATGTTAAAATCAGATAAAACCTAAGTTTGGTATAAACGTTTGGCATAATCGGCAGTGGCAGGTTTCGCCAGACCAAGATTTAATTTTGTTTTTGAACTCAATAAGAGATGTGGACTCTTTTATAAATTGTGGAACGGTGGCCCAGACTTGTGGGCCTCTGAAGCGAATCGATTCTGATCCATATGTAACTGTCCTAATTCTAGGAAGAGAAAAATCGTTGGTGTTCCTCAGATTATATTGATTTCGTTTTCACAAAAAATCTCTTTCATAAAGGTTGGATTTAAGCCATTTTTGGTCTTGTACATTTCGGTCATGAGAAGCTGTAAGTTTCTCTGATGTACAGTTATCGATCTATCCTTTTCCAGTAAGACCTCAAAACTGGACTCATAGTCCTGATAAGTAACTCTTAGTGCTCTCTCTTGAATTTTATTAATTTTGTGATGAAGTTGACGGCTGTGGAACATCCACGCCAAGGGACAATAATGAAACTGGCTGTTTATAAAAGCTCTCATTAAATACCTTAATTTGCCTTGATCCATGAAGGGGGCAATACGTGAGAGAGCATACAGCTTATTGCTAGCCTTTTGACAGAGCTTGGCAACGTGATGCTCAAATGTCAGCTTATCGTCAATAGTGATACCTAGCAATTTTTCCTGAGTGTTATTCGGCACGGATGCATTACCGATCTTAATGGTAACAGGTTCGTTACGAGAGGCACCTAATGCTAAAAAGTGCCATTTATCTTCATTTAGCTTGAGGTAGTTGTCAGAGAACCATTTTATTACCTTCAAAGAGACACTTTCTAGCCTTTCTACGACATTTTGTAGATTTTGGTCACATGTGTAAAGAGTGGTGTCATCAGCATAATTACAAATCTCAGTATCATTAATAGAAAGTAAAAATTGTTCAGATAGATGTTACACAGTAGGGGTCCTAAAACAGATCCCTGTGGAACACCCAAATTTAGTTTCTGTTTAGAACTAAACGAACCATTTATTTTAACTCGTTGCTGCCTTTCACTTAAATAACTATACGAAAAAGTCAATGCATCATGATTGAAACCGTAAGAATGCAGTTTAGCGATTAGGAGGTCGTGCTTGATACAATCGAATGCCTTTGAAAGATCCATAAAACCTGCGAAGTATTGAAATTATCCCCCAACAGTATTGAATAACTTCCACAGTACTGAACTATTCCCTCCACAGACCGAATAACCTCCACAGTACGGCTACTTTCCCACCACAGGACTGAATAACCTCCATAGTACTGAAAATACCCTCCCCATAGTACTGAAATTAACCCTCCACAATATTGCACAGCCTCGACAGTATTGCACAGACGTGTGCCAGGGTGTGAAATCTCATTTCAGTGCACGCCAGAAAACTGGCGACGCAAACTTAGTTTTTTTGGCAGTAACATTAAGAGTCCATATGAGAGCAGACTCAGTTCGGTGGTAGTTTTGTTTTCATCAGCGATAAATAGGACTCATTATAATCAGTCTACATACAGATGGATATTTGCACAAGAAATGCTGATATATATATATCATGCATAGATCATTGATTTTGTACATGGCCTATCACATGTTTTTTGTTTACTGACATATATTCCCTTTTACAAATGATGCTGAAAACGTACGCCAATACCTGGAGAGTTTCACAAACGCAGTCAAAGTTTCGATAGCTATATCATCTTTAGCGTAGCCTGTATAATACTTTTCGTTGGACACGATGCTCCAGTTCACCTCTGCGAAGCATTATATGAATCACTGTCTGTACAGCTCTCTCTGAATGTTTCTGCAGAGGCAATAAGTGAGGAAGTCAGAGAGTCTCTTTAAAAAATGTATTGTTTGACAAGTCAAGATCAACTTCAAATCCAAAATTTCGGACTGTTTAACTTTAAGGCCACAATTTTTCCGAAACTTTTTCGTCCGAATTACCTTAAGAACATCCGAAATTTTCTTTGGTTAAATTGCTGGCTCACGATAATATTATTTGAAGCATTAAGTGGAGACCTGGTTAAGATTATGTTAATGTTATAAAAGGAGTGTCCGCAATTTTTTGTCGGAAGTTTTTTGTCAGGAACTTGTCTGTCCGAAAGATTTGGGCGTTAATGTGTGTTGAATGTATCAAGCGAAACTATTAAACAGACTTTTTATGTCATTGAAACAGTTATTTGGAAGGTTCGAAAGATCACCGAAACTTCAGTTTTCACTTGTTGCATTAAATATCCGTCATACTTGACTTGAATATGAATCTCTCCAGACCCCTCTTCTAAATAGCAAAAGGTCTGTTACCTAATACCAGGTGCGCCAAAAAATTGTTCAGGCGCTTGAAAAATTGTAGTACCTAAAGCTCTGGATGGATTTGAACGAATCGAATTTCGATTGATAGCAGAAAGACTGAAGTATTTTTGTGAATTTTCTCGCGTTTTTATGAGCAAGAAAGATACAGATAAATTCAACTTTACGCAAATTCATTGGTTGTGAAGTGGCTGAAAAAGGGCCTGAAACACTCGATCAAATCGTAAAGAATCTCTCGCAGAGAACAATACGCAAGGGCATTTATTCTCTCTCAAGAGTTATAGGAAATGAATTTTTGAATAAATACTAAAGTTCTTCATCCCATGACAATTAATGTGCAGACGACATTCGATATCCGTGAAGAATGTACTTTTGTGTTGTTCTGCGCAACAAGTCCCCTTACGATTCGATCGAGTGCTTCGGGAAGTTTTTCAGGCATTTCGTAAACAAGGGATTTTCTTAAAGGACAATTCTGGGGTTGGTATGATTCATCATAAAATGAGAGACTATACTGTTATGAATGGTGTATCGTATTTTTTGTAACTTTTTTGCGTTTTTTCTCTTCGAAATTGCGTATTATAATCTGAAGGTCATTGCGAACCTACGTCATTGACCAGAAGGTCATTGCGAACTGACGTCATATTGAACGCAAACGAGGCTATCAGAAAATTATCCCGGCGAATCTCGTAAGCTAAGCTCTGACATCACTGCCTTGCATCTAAAGCGAGGCTAGACTCCTCATCGTGAACTCTTTCAAAATGGCGACGAGCTTGGGCCTAACTTATGGAAAACGTTTGACACATTGGCAGCCGTTACGGATGCCTAAACGTGGAAAAAAGTCGCAATTCTTCGTCAGGAGTTGGTAAGGTTGTTTTTTGACATTACTTTTATACACCCCGGAATTGTCCTTTAAAGTTGAATTTACCAATATTATCAATACTCATAAAAATACGATAAGAATCACAAAAATACATGGGTGTTTTGGCTATCAGATAGAAGTTATTCCATTCCAATCCATCCCGTACTCTAGGTGCTATGAATTTTCAAACGCCTGAAGTTTTTTGGCGCACCTGGTACCAGAATATGAGAATGCCAACGACAAGTCTCCCTCAAAGGACACAACTGATCTAATATGTGCTCAGTCTTAGGGCCTGTTTATATAAGGAAAAACAACTCACCTGACAGAACAGGGGCTGACAGGCGAGGTAAATTTCAGCTACTGTTTATGTGGGATTTCCACCTCACCCTGTCGGCCCCTGAGAGGCGAGATGGAGAAAAGTCTTGCTTCCGTGAAATGAGAACGAATTAACCAATAACAATCAAAGAATAAACCAATTCACCTCACCATACCGGTGGTGTTTCGTTTATATGACAAGATAAAACCTCACCTAGGCGAGATTCCACCTCTGGTGATGTGGAATCTCACTATACTGGTGATGTTGCGTTTGTCATATAAACACAAAATGAAAAATACAAAGGATCCTATGGGACGGTGGAATTTCGCCTGTCAGCCCCGGGTCTAGCAGGTGAGGTGTTTTTCCTTATATAAACAGGCCCTTAGTAAGACTCTTAGCTCACTCTAGTTTCACAACATGAACAGAATCATGAACTCATAAAGCATGAACCCCCCCGTCTTGAGCTACTATTTGCACTAAAAATGCTTGAGCAAATTTACTCTATTTCTGATTACATCAGATTGCCCAAACAGGGGCGAAATATCAAATTTATGGTATATAGGAAGGCAGCGCAAAATTATCTNGTGTTTCGTTTATATGACAAGATAAAACCTCACCTAGGCGAGATTCCACCTCTGGTGATGTGGAATCTCACTATACCGGTGGTTTTTCGTTTATATGACAAGATAAAACCTCACCTAGGCGAGATTCCACCCCTGGTGATGTGGAATCTCACTATACTGGTGATGTTGCGTTTGGCATATAAACACAAAATGAAAAATACAAAGGATCCTATGGGACGGTGGAATTTCGCCTGTCAGCCCCGGGTCTAGCAGGTGAGGTGTTTTTCCTTATATAAACAGGCCCTTAGTAAGACTCTTAGCTCAGTCTAGTTTCACAACATGAACAGAATCATGAACTCATAAAGCATGAACCCCCCCGTCTTGAGCTACTATTTGCACTAAAAATGCTTGAGCAAATTTACTCTATTTCTGATTACATCAGATTGCCCAAACAGGGGCGAAATATCAAATTTATGGTATATAGGAAGGCAGCGCAAAATTATCTATTCTTGGTAAGAGAAATCTACTAATTGAAACGTTCTTTAGTTCGAGCGAACGCAACTTCTTCTAGGTGAGAAATTTAGTTTGTTTCGAAATCAAACTGCATAATAGCCTAACAGGATCCAGGGTCAATGTAGGCGTTGCAGTTTATGGAAAACGAAAAACCTTCATTGACACTGGGTACGAGGTTGCGTGTAAACTACTAAGCTGCAAACGAAGCTAACTTACCTGTCGAACAAAGTCTTGGATAATCCTTTGCTCTGATACCTACGAAATTGATGAGAGGAAATATTTATATGAGAAATAAGTTTTTCTATTCACGTTTCATCGAGAGAAGGTGCTCATTCTTAGAGAAAATCTATTCTTACAATTTTTCATAACTCTTTTCTTTAAATATTGGATTAAAATGATTCGGGATGGGAAAATCAGGAAATTTGGAAATAAAATCACTCCCAAATAAAATCAGTAAACAAAATAATCGTTAGATCAATTTTCATCAAATCTTTAATATGATGCAGATGTAGCAAATAATAGACCTTTTAGCTATTCTACAAAAGAGTCTGGATCGAGCGATAATTTCATACATTTTCATACGAAAGGTTCAACCGAGTGGCGTTAGAGCTTCTATCACTTTTGTGCACATTCCAAAATTCTACAAAACTTATAGAATTTCGTTCGATTCAGACCCTTTTTTAGAATAATTAAAAGGTCTATTTCAGTCGTTGATCAAATTGTGTAAGAGTCATTGAACAGATTAAAGGCTAAATCGACTTTTACCGATATATTCAACTAGTTATATTCTCATTCTCAAAGACAAGTTTATAACAAACGATATAGACATATAACCTGCAGACATGTACAAAAATACAAATAAAGTAAATCTAAATAAATAAAATAAAATAGTACAGATACACTAAAACAACTGGGCTAGTAAAAAAATGCACGAAGTTTGAAAGAATGCTCTCCCATGAATATCAAAGCAATAATATCGACAAATGCCTTGTTTAATAGGCGATATGTTTGATTAGATATGAAAATTTACCTGGCTTAAATTTCTCGAAAAGGCTCCTTGAGAAACTCTCAAAAAAAGGCCAAAATGAATGATCAAATTTCGTCGGTTTTCCTGCCTCAAAGCCATGACAATTACATATGTCAGCACGGGTTATCCTCTTGAGAGGGTGGGATCCCCTTGAATAAATTTGTTACAATAGTGGGGATGACTTTTCATTCTCCCAAGAGGATAGAACGTGGTAAAACGTGTTCAAGTTGTTGATATAACGCAGAAAATATTAGGGAAATTTGATCGTGATTTTAGACCGTTTTTTAAGGCCTTTTGAAGGGACCTTCTCGACAAAATCCCTTATAAAATCGGAACGGAAAGACAGATTTCAGAATTTCTAAGATTATTTCAACATGTTGGATATTCAACGAGATATTAACATTCGAGGCGACAGTATTTTGCAGCTTCTATTATACGGAGATGAAAACTTGCCTTTGGAGGCAAATACATTAATCTTGAACTTAACAATTAAGTTTTACTTTGGAAACAAAAAGCCTTACTTAACTTATCCATTTCCCGACAAATACAAATACAAATACGATTAACTTATTCATTCCTCCCCCCCAAGATCCTAACCCTTCAATTTATTTAGTGGTTCTTTTTCTTTGTAAATACATGGTAGTTTGAAGTAGCTTGCAACCAAACATTCAATTTAGCGAACCATGATATTTTGGTCTAAAATTTTGGCTCGAGATAAATTTGCAATTATTTGGTTGCAAGCTTCCTTTACTTGAAGCTTAAGGTTACTGTACTCCTTCAGTGACTACTCGCTGTGTTTTCTCTCTTGATTGTCATGAATACAACATAGCACCGTTGAACTATACATCATTCGATTTGTCATTAAATGGAGAGTATTTTTGAGCCAAAAAGAATACAAATATTCAAGAATTGTGCGCTATACATCGGAAAAGGCGAAAATCAGACCTTCCCCCCATAATCCAAAAATTGATCTGATAAAAAATGTTATCGTCCTAAAGGGGTACAGTAACCTTAACATATATCTTGTATCTGGTTTTTCTCTTTTGTTCTCTCATCGCTCTCTCTGCATGTTGTTCTCGTATTGTTTTTTGTTTCATGTTATGGCCATAGGGCAGTCATGCAATTTTACTCCCCATGGTATCGTCACTGTAGTGCTGTATAGTTGTATAGTAACTAAAAAGTATAGTAGGATGTAACATGATTGTAAATTTTTATATGAATATAAGAAGAAAAAAAGATCTTAACATATAATCTTGTTTTGATAATCAGGAAGCAGTAGCTTTTCAAACGGCGTGCATTTTGTCTGACTCACCCGGCAGTATCTTACTAAATGAAAGGCAGAGAGAAGAGCTGTTCAAAACATTTTGTAACATAGATGTAATTTTCAATCAAAGCAGTGTTTAACATTTCAATATTCTAGGATAAAATAATTGTTTTTGCATGTGTACCTTCCTGAGTTCTGAACAATATCAAATGAATTTTAGAACCAGTTCACTTGAATAAGGTCATAATATTGCGTTACACAGTGTTGAGAAAATCAAGTTGCAGTTCAAAATAAGAATGGCAAAGCAGCAAAAGTTCTCTGCATCTTCAACATCATCATTTGAAAGACACATTAGATTAATGGCATCACGAAGATTTTTTTAAACTTGTGTGAAAACGCAATTTTCCGACATTGTATGTTCAAGGCTACCCTATGTTAAAAGCGCATACGGATGGGTCACATGCAAATCAGAATTTACAGGTTGCGTGGAATTCAATTCAAACTAATTACAAGAAATCGAAGCAAAGCTGTGATGGAAGCGGTGATCAAGATGGCAGCGAACAAGAAGCAACAGAGACAAAAACCACCAGCCATCATAGAACCTTATTGAAATCTTCTACCATCCAATTGAACCACAAACCAAGTGTTTTTAATGCAGGTAAGGCAATCCACGACAGTTTTCTGTCCTGCTACTTTTGCTACGTGGCTAGACCCATAACGAGCATAGCAAAAACAGGCGGGGAAAAATAAGTCGAAATGTAATCACGTGACCAATCCGTGTGTGCCTTTAAGCTTCCTAGGCTGTTCAGTAGCTTTGAAACAAAACTAGACTAAGTACCTGAGAGCCAATTGCGAATCTTCTTTTCAGTTGTTGTTCGATTCTTCTCACTTCTTCCATATCTTCATCGGGAGTAAGTCCCTCTGCTCCAGACAGGCTGCCGGATTTAGCAGCTTCTAATGTCGAAACTTGGAAAAGCCTCAATGCTTCGTCAACATGAGTATCAGTAGCAAATGGCTGTAACTGCATCTTAGCCAAGGATTCTGATATTCTGACTATCGCTTCCAGTTGCCTGCAATTGACAAAATGTCGCGCTTATTTGGCTGCTATGTGAAAGTTTAGAATTGTTGATAAGTTGATTGATGAGTTGCTGGGTTGTTGTTGATTGTTGTTAAAAAAATTGAGGTTCGCTTATTGATGGCTCTGCAACAACGTACAATAACGGCAACTAAAATATATAAATTTAATTCTACAATATTAGAGGATTGAAATGATCAAATGCTTGGCCTCAATTTTCCAAAAAATTCCAAACCTGTAAAGTATGCAGTTTTTTGGCATATGCTTGAAAAGAAGATACAATAAACCGTCAAATGGCATATATTGCTTTTACCCTCTAATTTTCACATTTTGGAACAAAATTTCCTTCAACCGCTTCTTGAGCTTCATATTCATTAAACCGTACTGCATGCAAATGCTCTCTGACACAAATGATAATAGCTAATTTGTACTGATAACCCATAAGATCCTTTCCCTAACTATACAAAATATGATGAAAAATCCAAACAGTTATTATATATTTTAAATTCTTATTCATACTGACATTAATCTATTTTTTGAACTTTTTTTGCAGTTAAACAAAGTGAAAAAATGCAGCTTACCTTACGGTAATGGGAATATTGCTTCTTTTGTTTGATTCTCGCTCTGCTTCGCGCGTCCCACTTCTCATCAAAACATATCGATTCTTTAGTTTCTCTGCAGCTGAGTCTGATAAACGTGGGCCACATTTCCTGAAATTGACAAAGACGAATGTGCTTGAAACATTTATGGTTTATTCAGGCACCAAGCATTAACTTTTAAATTNAAAAATCCAAACAGTTATTATATATTTTAAATTCTTATTCATACTGACATTAATCTATTTTTTGAACTTTTTTTGCAGTTAAACAAAGTGAAAAAATGCAGCTTACCTTACGGTAATGGGAATATTGCTTCTTTTGTTTGATTCTCGCTCTGCTTCGCGCGTCCCACTTCTCATCAAAACATATCGATTCTTTAGTTTCTCTGCAGCTGAGTCTGATAAACGTGGGCCACATTTCCTGAAATTGACAAAGACGAATGTGCTTGAAACATTTATGGTTTATTCAGGCACCAAGCATTAACTTTTAAATTTCTGCAACAGAATAATTATCGCATTTTACTACGAATCGTTTACTGCTTATTTTTCCTTGGAACTAGAGGTTGTTTCAGAAAAAACGTAACCCAACTATAATTGAAAATTTTCAAGAAATACAAATATTTGATTAGATGTAATATATACCATCTGAAAGCACAATCTTTCTTCTTTCCAATCATATGCAGTTTGTACACATCAATGAAATTATTTCTCACTTAGTTGACGCTTTAGTAAGTACAGTCTATTTTAGATGCAGCATGCTGTAAGAGCAAATTCAAACCTTTTTTACCGTAAAACGTTACAAAACAGATTTTGTGAAAACATCGCAGGCCTAGAAGCACTTGAGGCGATGCCCTCAGGAAGGAAACATGCAAATTTACTCCCATGAGACACATAAATTAAAAATGATAAAATAAGTTCTCACAAAGATGGGTTTTTAGCATAGGTTCCAAATCTTTAAATTGGCGTAAAAAGGTCGGTGTAAAATTCAGTGACATATTTCTTTGAATCGAATGGCTTGAAAGCAACTTTAGCTACTTTGCTATAACTCTACCGTTGGACTTTTCAGAAATCTTGAATATTTTCGAAATTACAGCGTATTTCATATTTGAACTCATTCGAGGATGTGACGTCATCAAATTTCTGAATCGCAAACCAGAAGAGTGAAAGACTTTTGCTTGATACCATATTGTAGACGATCATAAACTATGTTTTTCTGGAAAATTATTCGATATTTCCCCAAAAAGTTTAGAAATTACCATGGTTTTAAGTTTTTTTCAACATTTTTCTTGAATTCTTAAAAAAGAAGAAAAGCACTCTAATTCTGAAAATATTGAAGATTTCTGAAAAGTCCAACGGTAGAATTATTACAAAGGAGCTTAAGTTTCTTTCAAGCCAATCCATTCAAAGAAATAGGTCACAGAAATTTGAAACCTATGCTTGGGTTTTTGCCTCTG
Organism: Aurelia aurita; assembly: GCA_004194415.1. Classification (NCBI taxonomy): domain Eukaryota; kingdom Metazoa; phylum Cnidaria; class Scyphozoa; order Semaeostomeae; family Ulmaridae; genus Aurelia; species Aurelia aurita. The sequence goes on from REGM01000031.1 coordinate 674,025, forward strand.
CGAATGTCCTACCACTTTCCTGCATCTAAAATGGACCATACTTACTAAAACGTCAGTTAAGTGATAAATAATTCCATTGATGCATCCAAACTGCACAGAATTGGAAAGAAGATTGTGCTTTCAGATGGTATACATTACATATAAATCACATCTTGTTATTTCTTGAAAATTTTCAATTATAGTTGGGTTGCGTTTTTTTTCTGAAACACCCTGTATAGTGAACGTCGAGTTAATCTCAGGGATAATGTAAATCTTAGCGAATGCTTTACATCAGTAAATGTGGTGCTACTGTGCACACTTCACGTTAAAGAACGTAATGAGATTCAGAGGAATGAACATCAAATCAAATTAGGCTCAATATGCAGAAACTGAAGTTAGACTATCATGTACGCAGGGCCGTCACGAACAGTGGGGTGTGGGGGGTGTGACACCCCCCCTGGAAAAATGGCTGTCGGCAAATGATGCTCGAGCTAGCATTTGTCNTACTGTGTATTGATTTGTTCGCTGTGCTTCAAGAATTTGCTTAGGCCAAATCGGCAAAGCTCTGGTTTGGAGGTGCATTTCAACTTTGGAAGCACAAATATCAACCAGTAAGGTATCTAGGTTCAAGTTAACTTTTCAGGATTGGTTCTTCATTCCATTCATAACTGAAAGGCCGTCCTTGATGATGTTTCTGTTGCGCTATCTTGAATTGCGAGACAACAATGGAATCGCTCTCTGCCAATGAGATTCGGTTCCTCGACCCGGGGAACCCCACGTGACCGCAGACAGGCTTTCCGTCGCTGATGCGCAGACTCTAATGGAGGAGGAACCTCACTTCTCTTCAGGGAATCAGTCGAGTCTGCACGCAGGCTACCCTGTATAGTGAACGTCGAGTTAATCTCAGGGATAATAAAAGTTTTAGCGAGTGCTTTAAATCAGTAAATTTGGTGCTACTGTGCACACTTCACCTTGAAGCAAGCAATGAGATTCAGAGGAATGAACATCAAATCAAATTAGGCTCAATATGCAGAAACTGAAGTTAGACTATCATGTACGATACCACAGATACGAGAAAACAGTTCCTAAATAGCGCCTTCGCAGGTGGGCCAAAAAAAATTTAACTCCCAAGATAAAACAATTCTGAAACACTTTTTGAATGCAAGATTATGATGAAATATATATCTAATTAGTGGCTTTGTTACAGTTGCTTTCGCTACCATCTGTTATAAAAATCTCATTTCTCAGTAGATACAGTTGATAATGAACTGATTTTCACTCAATAGGTGTATGTTATGTTGTACTTAGTGCCATATAAACTTCATCAAAATCTTGCATTCAGAACATTTTTCGGAAATTTTCATATCTTGGGGGCTACTTTTTTCGCCCACCAGTTATATGTAAATACTATAGCTCAAAATGAGGTTCTTCTGTTTTCTAACTGGAATTGCATAATCTTTCTCCAACAACAACGAGGCTTTGGTCAGCTCCCAGATTACATTCATCACTGACATATTCATTCATGCATGAAACCAATGTCATGGTTAGTACTAAGATCAACATAGGGCTCACATCTTTAAGAACGGTGGGTGTAAAATTCTATTAAATTTTTCTTTGAATTAAATGGCTTGAATGGAACTAAGGGTACCTTGCTGTAACTCTGTCGTGGAATTTTTTTGATATCTAGATTATTTTCAAAATGGCAGCATTTATTATATTTGAGGTTGTGACGTCATCAAATCTATAAATCCTAAACCAAAAAGAGCTACAGATTCCTGCTTACCACCATATTGTAGACCTTCGTAAACTATGGTTTTCTTGAAGATTGTATAATTTTTCCTCTATTGATTTAGGATTTACGATGATTTTAATTTTTTCGAAATTTTCCATGAATTCTTTCAACAAAAATAAAAATGCCGCCATTTTGAAAATCATCAAGATATCAAAAAATGTCCACGGCATATTTACAGCAAAGTACCCTAAGTTACTTTCAAGCCGTTCAATTCAAAGAAAAATGTAATAGAATTTAACACCCACCTTTTTAAAGATTTGAAAGATTTGAGCCCTATGCTACTAAGATCTAGTTTTAGTTATTCCTCAAACATTACTTCTTTTCAGCCATGCAGCAGAACAATCTATTGCACTCACAATCTACAATAATCAATATATTTCTTGAGAAATTCCAACTCCAATTCTCCCTCAACAGCACTATGTGCTTGTGCTGCATTCAAGTGAACTTGCATAACGTGTTTCGCTAAACGCTGCAAGAAAAATGCATGATAAATAATACCTCTAAATCTGTAATCAACCTCAAACCTGGGCTACACATGCTTTTAACCTGTATATCACTTCAGAGCATGTCGATTCAACAAGTACTTCAACCTTGTCCTATAGTTAGGACACTAAATGAGCCAATCACTTGGGAAGAAGTATTTTTCTTGTCATACGAGCCACAAGCTTACATAATTGCACGTAAGTTTCAAAAATTTTAGCTGAAAAATATTGAATTTTCTATAACATTATAACCAGTGTTAAAATCAACTCATTCATGTAGATTTGGAGTTAACCACGAGGTAATTACTACTAGTGGTGATAATTGTTGTTCTTGTGCCAGGCACCCCAAAAACCTTCACGACCTGCATCGCACTTACTTTCCTTAATCAAAAGTTATTGACGTATGCTTTCTATCACCAGTTATTTGAAAGGCTTGGCTATCTTTTGAGACCCTGCATGATCACTTTAAGCTATAACTATATACCCTCCGAAATACCGAATTCATTCAAACCCTACATTTCACATTCACCATGAAAAATTGCTATCTTTTTCCAGACCACGTTTTGTAAAGGTTTGGCATAGAGATAGATTTGAAGCCGCGTAGGGAATATATTTTGTTTGCAAAAAGACTAATATCTACTCCTTTTCAAAACTTCGCGTTCCCAAGCTAACTCAATATTTAGTTTTGTGTTAAATCTTCCAAAAGGTGGACTGGAAGAAGGTGGCGATAATTCAACTTCGAAGGAAAAAAAGAAGCATTGTGTTTTCGAAAGCACGTTTCAGAGAATAGTCATAGCTTAAATTTACAAAGCAACAGCAACATCTCAAAAGATAGCTTGGCGTATCTATTATATGATGCCCCAAAAACTTGTTCAAACAAGAACAAACTTTGAAACAATAGCAACCGTTGTCTTTAATTGACAAGTCAGTGCAAAGTGACGAGCAATTGCAGACAAAAATACTTATACGGCTAACTAGTCAAGCCGCAAATTTAAACAAAGTAGCCTGCAAAAGATGTCCTGAAAACTAGGTAGCTAACTCAATCCTTGTGTCAAAAGACCTTCAAACCAAAGACCTTCAAAGAGTTCTGAGTAAAATTGTTTACTGTGATGCATTTGTTTAGGATGACTGGCAAAAGGACTACACGTATTTTGTTTATAAGAAACTAAACATTTGAGCAAGTACTGAAAGTTTCTTAAAATAATGAGATTTTGAGTACTCGGAGTTTCTTACGAATTTCTTAAAGGTTCCATAACAATCTTCGTATTTACTTCCTGTACCATCCTGAACAATTCAAAACAAAGTTTTGTAAGCCTATTTAATTTTTAGACATTACTCAAGTACCTTCCGAGTAATATGATACGGGAAACAGGCTAAATGCCGATGCAGATCTTTAATTGATAACGATTACTCTTAGCAAGCAAGGCACGATCTAACTCGTGAATTTCCTTTAGGGTCACCCAAGACTGTCAATAATCGTAATAACACAATGACCGTGATCTTGAAACGTTAATGAAGCATTATGGGTGTTAGATAATACACAAAATGATGCGAATTCATACCATATCCTTTGCCTTGTCGTGTTCATCTTTCACGATAAATATCGTGTCAAATCTTGACAAAATTGTCGGCATAAAATCAATGTTCTAGAAAAGAAAATCATATTTTCAATATCTTTACGCGATAATTCAACAGCTCCNGCTAAATGCCGATGCAGATCTTTAATTGATAACGATTACTCTTAGCAAGCAAGGCACGATCTAACTCGTGAATTTCCTTTAGGGTCACCCAAGACTGTCAATAATCGTAATAACACAATGACCGTGATCTTGAAACGTTAATGAAGCATTATGGGTGTTAGATAATACACAAAATGATGCGAATTCATACCATATCCTTTGCCTTGTCGTGTTCATCTTTCACGATAAATATCGTGTCAAATCTTGACAAAATTGTCGGCATAAAATCAATGTTCTAGAAAAGAAAATCATATTTTCAATATCTTTACGCGATAATTCAACAGCTCCAGTCACAATAGTAAATAGATTTAACAAGAGAAGACACAAATGTACTTTCAAGTCTGGAGTAGTTAAAAATGCAAATAATCTTGAAAATAGAGGAAAAAGTAAACCGGGGAACGCTCTTGCGAAAACCTTTTGCGTCTAGCCACTTTTTAATTCACTAGAATTCCTAAGAAAAATTCCCATACATATATATATACACAATCAGTTATAAACAAATTGACCAAGGTATTCATATTTTCCATCCTTAAAATAGAAACAGTCTATTAGTCGATAACTCAGAAACAGTTGATAATTCACTTCTGTCGCACACGTACCGGGCGGGTGTCCCAAGAAAGCCCCACGTTAAGAAAATTACCAAAGCTCGATTATTAAGCCTATCATTAAGTTTTTATATTTTGCCAATGATCCAAAAACTATCTTCCCATCCTTAAAAGGCATAAAGGACATGTTGAAAATTCTATTTTGAGTCACATGACAAATCTTGCCTAGGAGCCAAAATTTTGAGATTTTCTTCATTGTTTGGTCTCCGACGATAGTGTGGCTTTCTTTCTGACAGACTAGAAGCTTAATATATACAAATAAATTAATCTGGTAATCATCTGTGCTTTTTTACAGTATATCTAAAAACGAGGCAGCCATAAAACGAGTCTAATTTTCTAATTACTAAACCACTCAAAAAGATGAGATATACATGGGAACATAATTTAGTCTTTGGTCTACTTGTTAAAGAAGGAAATTTGAAGATTACCCTTGCAATAAAATGTTGGTGCTTTTCAAAGCTGACTGCTTTTTCTGGACACTCGCTCGGTAGTTTACCTCAAATTTAGCTGCACAACGTCAGCTGACTATTTCAATCTTTATGTTTGGCTCAGTGTATCATCTACCAAGGCCTACCATCTGCATAAATTTGCTGACTTACCCAGTAGATTTCTTACATCCAATGATATCCATATACATTGGCAAGACATCATGGACGAAAATTTAACGGGAAAAGCTTAGGATCAAAAAACACCTCGCCTAAAGCACATACCTGCTGTCCTTTCGTATCATCCCATCTTCCATACACTGAGTTTGCTGCAGCAAGTACAGAACATCTCGAATTGAGCGTCGTTGTGATTCCAGCCTATAAAAGACCAATGTCTTGGATCATGTCTGCTTACAAATTGATAGGAACGAAAACTTCTATCTATAAAATCCACCGGGGCTAGTAATAGCACGATCATATCAGGATGATTAAGTTCTGAAGACTTTCTGTAGGCCACCGCCTCTCAAGTTAAGTATTATTTGTATTCCTCTTATTTAATTCTCAAGAGAGTAACTAACTGACTTTCTCATTCACCACGCCCATATCAGGTATTATGTTAGTTCTAAAATTGGATTTTTTCCATGAGTGACAGTACCACTTGAATTGCTACCTGAGCAAATTATAATCTAGCCAAGTAATGATCTGAACANCCATCTTCCATACACTGAGTTTGCTGCAGCAAGTACAGAACATCTCGAATTGAGCGTCGTTGTGATTCCAGCCTATAAAAGACCAATGTCTTGGATCATGTCTGCTTACAAATTGATAGGAACGAAAACTTCTATCTATAAAATCCACCGGGGCTAGTAATAGCACGATCATATCAGGATGATTAAGTTCTGAAGACTTTCTGTAGGCCACCGCCTCTCAAGTTAAGTATTATTTGTATTCCTCTTATTTAATTCTCAAGAGAGTAACTAACTGACTTTCTCATTCACCACGCCCATATCAGGTATTATGTTAGTTCTAAAATTGGATTTTTTCCATGAGTGACAGTACCACTTGAATTGCTACCTGAGCAAATTATAATCTAGCCAAGTAATGATCTGAACAATAGCATGAATCACAGTATCAGAGTACCAGGAGAAGTTAGTAAAAGAGAAATAAAAGGATAAAAGGCAGGGTATGCCTAATTTATCATCAACTGTCCTTTAAAAATGCCAAGATTCTGAGGCGACAAGATTTGTGCATTAAGGAGCTAGCATTTTATAAGACGTTTATTATCAAAATTTGCCAAGTTCCAATATTTCAAACGTTCAAAAAGGAAGACAACGTTAAAAACCTTTGCAATGGAAATTGTTTGTTGTTCCATTGCTTCATGGATTGCGACTCGGTCATCCTCTCTCATCTACAAATTAAGAGAAATATATATAGTTAGTGACTTAAGCTAACTTTCAAGTCGGGACTTTAATCTGATAGAAAATAGGACAAAACTGTTACCTCTTTCGAAGTTAGCTTTGGATTTCGAAGTTAGCTTTGGATTTCGAAGCAGGCGGTTGCCTTGGGCATGCAAGAAAAAATTTTGCTCACTATGAAAAAGAAATCGACTGTTTACTTCCACACTCCGGTACTTTCACAACAAGACTCACAAAAAGGTCTTTTTAGAACTTTCGCACATTTTTGTTAAAAGAAAAATTAAAGATCAAAAGTATAATCGTCTTTGATGATTTTTCAAACAGCTCAACAATTTTAGGAAACTCGTTGTATAAACGTCACCTTGTCAAATTCGTCAATACACACAACGCCACCATCAGCTAGAACCATTGCACCACCTTCTACGATGAAATTCCTTGACACAGGATCCCTTGTAACTGATGCAGTCAAACCTGCTGCACTGCTTCCTTTGCCTGATGTGTACACGGCTATTGGCGCGACTTTCTCCACAAATTTTAGCAGCTGACTCTTAGCTGTGCCTGGATCTCCGAGAAGTAACACGTTTATGTCACCACGCCTGGTTAGTCCATCAGGGAGCCTAAAAACAAAATGGATACATCACAACCTGCATGATTGCAGGATCTACAAAGGGATCCATAAATAAATGAATAAAATTTTCAGGAACATAATGTTAAGGGCTACGTAGGGTGCTCTGTAGTAAAGTTCATTGGCTTTTAACAGCAATATTATATTATAAGAATGAGTTGTTGCATGAATGAACAATGGAGCTCCCTTAATAACGAAAGTCTGTCTCAAGTTAGATGTCACGTGAAAATTCCCGCGAATAAAACAATTGAAGAGTTTTGTATCAGCAATTTTGCGTTATCGAAAATCTCAAGTGGCATCTAATTTGAGACAAACTTTAGTGTCAAGTTTATCATATTTGTTTGAACTCGTCTAATATGCAGGTTTAATTTGTTCTCTTGTTTCAAATTCTATCAAATTTATTGTCGACATATTCGCTGTGCTTCAAAAATCTGTTCCGGCCAAAAGGCCAAAGCTCTCGTTTGAAGGTGGAGACAAATTTGAACTTTCAAGATTAGTATTTCAACTCTCAAAGCGCCAATATCAACAAACAAGGTCTTCATGTTTAAGTTAACTATCGAGGAACGTTTTAAAATGGTTTCGGATTGATTCAAGATAACTTCTCATCTCTAGGCCTGACCAAATTTGTTGAACTTTTGGGACACCTGGTAGAAAAACCAGCGCTGTCATAACGTATCAGTTGTATTAGGGTAAGCAATTTACGATTCTAATAACTACGCATACCTCTTTCTAGAGCCACTAAACAGCAAACATGATATCGCTTTTTTAATATCAATGCTTCCAAAAATTGACGGAGCGATACTTTTAGCGACGATCTCATGAACATCTGGTGTTGCCGCCAGTCGGCGAAATTCCTCTTCTTCTTCAGGCGTGAAAGGTGCTTTGACTGCTGTTCGCCCACCACCTCCTGTCTCCAGCTGAATTCCAAGCACTCGGATGTAAGGTTTTCTGATCCCCACGCCACTATCTTCACGGCCCTACAAGATTNAAAATAAACAACATTCTTTTTCTGACAAAATAGATGGCACAAATAGATGGCGCGTGCAAGCTATGCAGGTTGCAAAAGCCCCTTTAAAAATTGGAGAGAGGGAATTTTGAATTTCAAATTTCGGACTCGATGGCTTTCTCAATGTCTATTCAGTTAGAAACTTGATGTAGTGATTTGTTTTGTTATCAGAAGGAAAAGCCTCTTCTCATGCAGATAGCTGACAGGAAACTCGGCAGTGAAAACATTTCAATATGTCGTATTGGCATTGTAAAATTAGCTCACAAGGTCAAACAAAACTTGAAATATTTTGTAAACAAGTGGACGTTCCAGAATTGCAAGATGGGATTGAAAAAACTGCATTGTGGTATAGCTTCACTGCGCAGAGGCTGCTGGTTATAGCGCATAGTCTGTAATGGGTCAGTCATATATCAAATTTTTCCCCGCCTAGCGTCATTCCCCCACCCTTAGCGTTGGTCGATTCAAAACTGATAAAAGGCTTATTATAGGCGAAGGTAGGCCTAACGAGAAGGGCACAGGAAGTAACAGGCCTAACTTCTTCGGCAATCCAACAACGATTGCACAGACATTCTCCAACCAAGAAGCTCACTTGGAAATGGGTTCAGGGTAGAAAATGAATAATGAATTATCAAAAAACATTCACAATATTACACAGAAATATAATCTTTATGAAATTGATGTAAACAATTTTTATTTTTACCTTCATCATGGTTGTTGACTCCCCCATCCATTAACGTTGGAATTATGCTAAGCGGGGACTAATTGATAGATGACTGACCCCTAAGGGCCTGATTACATGAGAGTTTTCAACCCCGGGAGGGGGGGGGTTTAGTTTCAACCCACCTAACCGAGTTGAAATTAATTTACTATTACATGCGTATTTTCAACCCCGGGACTGAAGGAGCGTGCCATGATGCATGAAACTTTTTTCATACAAATAACAAAGATAACAAAGCAATTCGACCCCGTGCGATTACATGGACATTCCTTTGCGAAAACAATGGGGATTAACGCATTGAAAGTTTCACCTCCGCTAGCTTAAGCCTTAAGGTGGGATGAAATTTCAGCCCCGGGTACCAGGGTGCATTTCATTCACTTAGGCCCGAAGATCTTCGGCGTGGAAAAGAAATTTTCTTGGCGCAGTGGCGTGAAAATCTTATGGAAACAATAGAAAATTATTGTAATTGAATTGAATTGAATAGATCTATTGTTTTCCTGGCGTAAATTACTTTGTTATCGGCGTACCCTTCGGCGTGGAGTTTACATGGAATGCACCTTGGCCCGGGTATGATTTATGGAATTTCAACCCAGTCAACCGAGGTGAAACTCAACCCCGGCCAGGGTGCATTTCATGCACTTAGGCCCGAAGATCTTCGGCGTGGAAAAGAAATTTTCTTGGCGCAGTGGCGTGAAAATCTGATGGAAACAATAGGAAATTATTGTAATTGAATTGAATAGATCTATTGTTTTCCTGGCGTAAATTACTTTGTTATCGGCGTAACCTTCGGAGTGGAGTTTACATGGAATGCACCCTGGAACCCCGGGGTTGAAAACTCTCATGTAATCAGGCCCTAAGTCAGCACAAAATAATTTTGAGAGCTCATCCATCACCTGTACTTATTGTTTAGAAGGAAATCTTCTACTCACAATTTGCAAAGTTTGGGTCGATTCAGGCTTTTCAAAACACTTGTTTTCGAAACTTCCTCATTAAACTTAAACTAAATATCCAGTGGCAACAGGGAACTTGCTTGATAGGGGCCCAATAAAATCCATTCTAAAATTATAAATACGTAAATACCAATTACATACGTACCTATAAGGGTAAACAAACGTTCCCTCGTGAAATTGTCGAATGAAATCTTTGAATCTCTTCTGTGTTTGAACACGGTTGATGTCTTGATCATCTCCTTGATCTTGAGAAGATCCGAATGGGTCGCTGAAATACACTGGTTGTTCATCAAATCCCGCCATGTTTCTTGCTGCTTATTTCTTCTCTACTTGCTCGAAGACTTTCCTTCCACAATGTGTGGTGGCTTTATCCAAAAAGGGTATAAATTTTCGCGATACCGTTTTCGTAGGTAAATCGCAAAATTTGCCCCGCTTTGCACGCTAATTTTGCAGTTTTGGCGGGAAAAATCTTAACTTATCACCCCCTGTGGTCAAAGTGAAAATGAGGTTCACTCATGATGGCGCTTCACTTCAACCTAAAAAATCGGAAACAGTATGTTATTGAAGGCCATAAACTCCAGAAAATTCATGTTATAGTGTTATTTTTGTTCACAGTCAAAGTATAACCCCTATAAGCATTTTTGCTGCAATATGATGACTGAAAATGGGCTTGAAACATAAACAAAAGAGCNTTTTCCGACAAAATAGATGGCACAAATAGATGGCGCGTGCAAGGTATGCAGGTTGCAAAGGCCCCTTTGAAAATTGGAGAGAGGGAATATTGAATTTCAAATTTCGGACTCGATGGCTTTCTCAATGTCTATTCAGTTAGAAACTTGATGTAGTGATTTGTTTTGTTACCAGAAGGAAAAGCCTGTTCTCATGCAGATAGCTGACAGAAAACTCGGCTGAAAACATTTCAATATGTCGTACTGGCATTCTAAAATTAGCTCACAAGGTCAAACAAAACTCGAAATATTTTGTAAACAAGTGGACGTTCCAGAATTGCAAGATGGGATTGAAAAAACTGCATTGTGGTATAGCTTCACTGCGCAGAGGCTGCTGGTTATAGCGCATAGTCTGTAATGGGTTAGTCATATATCGATTTTTTCCCCGCTTAGCGTCATTCCCCCCACCCTTAGCGTTGGTCGATTCAAAACTGATAAAAGGCCTATTATAGGCGAAGGTAGGCCTAACGAGAAGGGCACAGGAAGTAAGAGGCCTAACTTCTTTGGCAACCCAACAACAATCGAACAGACATTCTCCGACCAAGAAGCTCACATGGAAATGGGTTCAGGGTAGAAAATGAATAATGAATTATCAAAAAACATTCACAATATTACACAGAAATATAATCTTTATGAAATTGATGTAAACAATTTTTATTTTTACCTTCATCATGGTTGTTGACTCCCCCATGCTAAGCGGGCGGACTAATCGATATATGACTGACCCCTAAGGGCCTGATTACATGAGAGTTTTCAACCCCGGGGTTGAGTTTCAACCCACCTAACCGAGTTGACATTTATTTGCTATTACATGCTTATTTTCAACCCCGGGTATGAAAGAGCGTGCCATGATGCATGAAACATTTTTCATACAAATAACAAAGATAACAAAGCAATTCGACCCCGTGCGATTACATGGACATTCCTTTGCAAAAACAATGGGGATTAACGCATTGAAAGTTTCACCTCGGCTAGCTTAAGGTGGGATGAAATTTCAGCCCCGGGTATGATTTATGGAATTTCAACCCAGTCAACCGAGGTGAAACTCAACCCCGGGGTTGAAAACTCTCATGTGATCAGGCCCTAAGTCAGCACAAAATAATTTTGAGAGCTCATCCATAACCTGTACTTATTGTTTAGAAGGAAATCTTCTACTCACAATTTGCAAAGTTTGGGTCGATTCAGGCTTTTCAAAACACTTGTTTTCGAAACTTCATCATTAAACTTAAACTAAATATCCAGTGGCAACAGGCAACTTGCTTGATAGGCCCAATAAAATCCATTTTAAAATTATAAATACGTAAATACCAATTGCATACGTACCTATAAGGGTAAACAAACGTTCCCTCGTGAAATTGTCGAATGAAATCTTTGAATCTCTTCTGTGTTTGAACACGGTTGATGTCTTGATCATCTCCTTGATCTTGAGAAGATCCGAATGGGTCGCTGAAATACACTGGTTGTTCATCAAATCCCGCCATGTTTCTTGCTGCTTATTTCTTCTCTACTTGCTCGAAGACTTTCCATCCACAATGTGTGGTGGCTTTATCCAAAGAGGGTATAAATTTTCGCGATACCGTTTTCGTAGGTAAATCGCAAAATTTGCCCCGCTTTGCACGCTAATTTTGCAGTTTTGGCGGGAAAAATCTTAACTTATCACCCCCAGTGGTCAAAGTGAAAATGAGGTTCACTCATGATGGCGCTTCACTTCAACCTAAAAATAATCGGAAACAGTATATTATTGAAGGCCATAAACTCCAGGAAATTCATGTTATAGTGTTATTTTTGTTCACAGTCAAAGTATAACCCCTATAAGCATTTTTGCTGCAATATGATGACTGAAAATGGGCTTGAAAAATAAACAAAAGAGCCTCACTTTAAAAATTCCAACCATGTGTTTGATTGTTCTCTCATTTATTTAGGCACAACCAAGCAACAAGACCTGGCCTGATCTTTGGCAGTGAACATATTTCTGTAAACCAAAAAGATGTCCGAGCCACCACAGAAAAAGAGCAAACTTGGAGATGACGCAAGAAAGCGGCAGATTGATCCACTGAAAGAAAGTGGTTGGAATCTTGTTGAAGGAAGGGATGCAATAAAGAAGAAGTTTCTATTCAAAGATTTCAATGAAGCATTTGGCTTCATGACCAGAGTAGCATTGAGAGCTGAGCAGTTGGATCACCATCCAGAATGGTTTAATGTTTATAACCGGGTAGAAGTTACCCTGAGTACACATGATTGTGGAGGCCTGTCATCAAATGACGTAGAGATGGCTAATTTTATGGACAAAGTTGAATCATACTTCAAGTAGGCTCCTGCCTTGTCTTGTGTGATGCTGTGCAGCACATCATGTTTCGTCATTATACATCAAGCAATATCACTGAAAAGAGAGCCATTACCTAAACTGGACTGGACGTTTTAGTTTTGGGTTTTTTTATAGGTATATCATTGTAGGGATGACATAGATCTCAAAGGATTGTTTCTATCTGTCTATGTTATTTATTGGCTCAATTCATCTTCTTGACCGTTGTCTTATCACCCATGGACTAATTAATGTATTTTGATTATTGTCTATATAGACATAAATTCAGCTACCACAAAACGTTTAGCAGAACCAGCCCAAAATCACGAGCTTTTTCTAGGTGCGTCAGGTCAGACTACCAAGCTACCAAAGCAAACTTTCGAATGCTTCGAATCCACTACTACGAATTTGTAAACGTTTCACGGACATCGACCAAATAATTTTAACAGATGATTGCTATTTTTCGGAAGAAACGCTAAAATTACGGCATGAAAACCACATTTTGCGCAATACTATTTCACAAAATAATGTATTATAGGAAAAACGCTATTTCTTACGATTTCATATGAAGCTTCAAGTCTTACATGGTAAAAGAGCTTTTTTCCTTATTGTGATTTGCGAGTATCCAAAAACAGGTAGCTTGTGACAGCACAAATTCAAATCTATTTCAAGACGTTACAATGCGTCTAGAATTAATTTGGTCCTTAACAAAAATGCATACAAAGAGATTTTGAAGATCACTACTACTGTTATCAAATTCTGATGATTTTTCAAAAAATTAACTTTTTTGGTCACCCAGGAATAGGAAAACTTTTAAGGAATAGATGTGAACATTTACTTCACTAAAATTTGTGATATTATTCTCGAAGCTTGGTTCAATCTGGAGTAAAAACGGGTGAAAAATCCAATTGAAATGCGACAGAAACAAACGGCGTAATTCTATTTGCCTCAATTTGAGATTTTGTCGGCAAGTTTGAAGACGTCCCAATGCATTTGGATGCAATCAAAAAGTTTTTAATCCATTTGGAAGCGATAAATTACTAAAAATGCCTTTGAAATAAGTTTAGAAATTGCGCTATCCCCCGGGGGGGGGGAGCACTTCGATAATTCTTGTGCCGGGTATGTTCTAGCGATTTTGCTCCCAAACAGGGTATCCTTTTTCACAAAAGTGCTCCCAGAGGGGTGTATAGTTTGGAAATAATTGCTCTCGTACATGATTTTGACGAGGAATTTGCAATGTTGCTATTGTTTTTTGCCAGTTTTCTCCCAGACAGGGCAGTCAATTTGAAAAAATTGCTCCCACACACCCACACAGGGTGAAAATTTCAATATCTCAGAGGCACACCCCGTAAATTTTGAGGTCGAGTGACCCCCCGGGCTATCCCACACAATGGGATACACTTACCTCAAGTCTATTTCGTGGAGTACGTGCGACCGTGCGACCGATCCCATAGACCATTTTGACATTTAGAAAAAGGGTCTGGGGAGAGCAATATTTTTCTGGTAAATGGCTGCCACGGAGCTATTTCTATTTCTTTGTGTCTGCCATTTACCAGAAAAATATTGCTTTCCCCAGACCCTTTTCTAAATGTCAAAATGGTCTAATCCGTAGTTCCCCATTCCGAAATTTAGGATAAGCATCGGTTAGATGCACTCCATGAAATACACATATTTTTTATAAGAAACTGGTTGTAAGGAAACTAGTTATTTTTGTCGAGGAAATCCTTAGCATATTTTTACTTTGTTTTCATTTCTGTCCTGTATCATATTACTCAGAAGGTACCTGAGTATGTCTATAAAGGCTTCAAAAAAACTTCCATTTTGAAATGTTCAAGAGGGTACAGGAAGTAAACATGAATAATGTTATGGAACTCGTAAGAAACTCCTAGTACTCAAAGTCTGATCATGTTAAGAAACTTTCTGTACTGGCTCACATTCTTAGTGTCATAAAAAAATACCTGCAGACTTGGGGCAAGTCTATCATTTACTTATGCAGCTATCACTTTATTGCCCCAACCCCCCCCCACCCGGGATAGGCGGGGCCATTCGCCTCCTGTTCACTGAAAATTTTGTCCCGGGGAGCGGGGATACCCGGGGCGATTCGCTTCTCCCGAAATCATCATCATCATCAATTACGCTTTCCGTCTATAAAGACATTGCGCGGTCTACTATTAGTCTCCCAACATGTTTATTTTGTGCCATCTGTTCATGTTTTTTTACTTCCACAGTGTT
>REGM01000031.1:689047-745116 GCA_004194415.1 Aurelia aurita
TTTATCTTGCCAATTCAGATTCAATATTCTTCTTATCAGTTTTCTTTGAAACATATCAACGGTTTCTACATGTTTTTTTGTTAAAGTCCATAATTCGCAATTGTATGTGAATATACTTTCGACATGACTTTTAAATATTCTGAATTTCGTTTTTTGTGATGTTTTTCTGTTTTCAAAAATGTATTTTAGTTGGTTTAGTTAGCTTCTCCCGAAAGATCGCAGCTTTTAAACTGCGCATGCGCAGTAGCGCTATTTTCTGTCTAAAATGGCGAAAGGGATCTGGAAGCCTCAAGAATAGATTTCACACCTCCTGCGCAGCCAACCATAATGGTTTGCTCTCTCTGTTTATTTTGATTCCGAACTAGTGCTCTCAATGGTGTGACTGAAATCTATTCCCCAGAAAGGCAAGTTACTTTTTTCACAAAGATAAATCTTCTGTTTCACAAATCTGTCCTTGCTCTTCTAAACAGCCACATTGAAGTAGCTTTTCGCATATTCTTTTGCAGTTGGTGTTTCAATAACCTGATGAAATACACAGCAAATGCTAGGAATTCCATCTATCCCCCGCATAACATGCCGGGGCTTTAAGCGGGGTCAAACGAGAGCTATCGCCTCCCATTCACAGAAGAATAGTGCCCCGATAGGCGGGGACATCGCCCACTTTCACTCAAGAAAAACGTGAATGACCCCGCATTAGCCCCGCCAATCCCGGGGTGGGGGGGCCGGGGCAATAAAATGATAGGTGCATTAGGCGACAGATGATATGATGGTTCTAATTTAGCGTGTAAGACAGGCACAAAGGAAGAGATCACTTAGAAATCATACTAAGAAGGTGATTTGGAAAGAAACTGAGACAATATACATACATTCAAAGGTCTATTCCTTTACCAAAATACTAAAATAATCTATCATAAGACTGTGGTCCTTACTGGAACCAAACTATAGAAAGAAAAGAAGGCATTCACCACATGCACTCTACTTTACTATGTTTTTATCAACATTCGGCAAAAGACAATTTCGTTAAAGAAGGCGAAAAAAGGACTTTACCATANATGATAGGTGCATTAGGCGACAGATGATATGATGGTTCTAATTTAGCGTGTAAGACAGGCACAAAGGAAGAGATCACTTAGAAATCATACTAAGAAGGTGATTTGGAAAGAAACTGAGACAATATACATACATTCAAAGGTCTATTCCTTTACCAAAATACTAAAATAATCTATCATAAGACTGTGGTCCTTACTGGAACCAAACTATAGAAAGAAAAGAAGGCATTCACCACATGCACTCTACTTTACTATGTTTTTATCAACATTCGGCAAAAGACAATTTCGTTAAAGAAGGCGAAAAAAGGACTTTACCATAATAGCTTGGCTCTAAATCTTTAGAAAATGCTGTGTAATTGGCTATTACTTCTATCTTTGAACCGAATGGCTTTAAAGGAACCGTAAGTGCTTTGCTATAATTCACCACGAACTTTCTTGATAACTTGACTATTTTCAAATCTACACCGTTTTCTTGTTATGTAAAATAATTTAAGTAAGGTTTGAAAAAACTAAACCAATTATAGCTTCTAAATTAATGGAGGAAAAATAGTAAAATTTTCAAAAAAACCATAGTTCTATAATATGGCGGCAAGCAGGAATCTGCTGCTCTTCTGGTTTACGGTTTAGAAATTTGATCACGTTACAACCCCAAAAAAGTTTAAACAAAAAGCGCTGCCATTTTGAAAATTATCAAGCTATCAAAAAAGTTCACGGTAAAGTTATAGGAAACCAACTAAGGTTCCTTTCAAACCATTCAATGCAAGAAAAGAGGCAATAGCCATTAGCACCGCCTTGTGCAAAGATTTGGAGCATATGCTTACATCAAATCCTTCGCGTTTCACGGAATTTCGATTGATTTGATTGGTTGAATTGTCATGGAACGCAAAGGATCTTGGTAAAAATACCCCTTCTGCCATCATTGACGCAATTGTCTACCATGTACAAGTTGGTACATAAAAAGCGGGACAGGACATACTGCATGTAACTTGCCAAGCAAAAGAATCTGCTCAAAGGAATGATACAAAAAACGGACCATAGTTTGTAGTAAAACAAATAGGAGTATATAAAAAATGGACCACAGTTTCTACTAAAGCTACAGTTTCTGAATTTTAACATCATTGCTCGGAATTTCGTATTTCATGATACAGTTGAATCGCGGTATGACAAACTCCGAACGAAACCAGAAAAAGTTTGTTAAATTGAGGGTTCGTTAAATCGAGAGGATTTAATATTCAAGGGGGCAGAAATGTAGTTCGCTATACCTGAGCTTTGTTACACCGAGAGGTTCGTTCTATCAGAGGGGTGGGTTACTTCGGGATTCAGCTGTATTTTGAAAATCAAATAAATATGGCTGAACCCATATCAGTAGGGTGCACTTGGGTGGTTTTGTATTGTAATTTCCTAAACAGAGTATATATTTTTGCCTTGAGCGGTCAGTTTGTGGAAGACTGCACATGACTGGAAGATTTTCCTCACTTTGAAGCATCACAAAATACACGTATTTCTTACTAAGAATCTCTTTATAATAACCCAACTCTCAGATCGACAAAAAATTAAGAAACTCGAGTACTGGAAACAATATTACTAAACAAACTTGTTTATTCATTTTCACGAAGGCACAGGAGATCACCCACCAACGATAAAAACAACTACATTTGAGGAGCGTCGAAAGAAACAGTTATGAAGCTGTCAGTACTCAAAATCTGACAATCTCAAAAAACTCTCAGTGGAGGGGATATTTCTTGGTTTCTTGTAAGAAATACGTGTATCTGCCTACCGAATAAATCTTTCCTGTTACAATGAAAGAAACGTCGCATAGTAAGGAAACGAACTTCTGTCACAAAAAGAGCGAATTTGCAACAACAGAATCTGAGATTGTTCACAAAAAGTCTATAACCAGTTCAGTTGTGCGATCAAAATTTTACAACGAATTAGGAACCTGGACTTTACAACAAAAACATGAAAACTAAAAAAAAACAATTGTACCGAGCTACAGCACAAAAAATAAAACATCAAAATATAACCTTTGGAAAATCTATCTTGAAAAAATTAGACACAGTTCCATAGAATAACTTAAAAATATCGCATTAGAGTCAATAATGCATTTTCCTAATGGGTTTCAATTCTTAGCATTGAAAGTCTGCAAATCCAGCTCGGTTCATTTCCAAAATCGCCTTGTTTCCTCATGGATGCAAAAACAAAGTCAGATTCTCTTTTTACAAATCGTCTTTGTTGAAATGAGAAGAACTAGAGGCATGTGAACGATGATACAGGTTCGCCAAAAAAGTTAACTAGTTCTACAATTCGTATTACATGGACTGATGGACGGATTTTGATGAACAATTATTGGCTCAAGGCTAAAAACCCCAATAATTGTTTAATTTTTGCGTATTCTTCAGCTGCATTATTCAGGATACGAAGTAATAAATTGTCTTGAGCTCAAAATCATTGAAATAATACCATAAAACAATACCAAATCCTCTTTCGTATGATTCTAGAACGAAGAACTGAAATTTGAAATTCTATTCTTAATTCTCGAAGAAGCCGAAATGCATTTGAGCATGGTTTTAAATGAAGAGATTTGTCACCATCTAGTTGATGTTGTATGAACAAACCTACGGTTCAACAGCAAACTGATAAATAACTAAAAGGTTTCAAAGACTAATTTGGCTCCTCGCCTATTATATAAAGGTTATTCTACTTAAAGGGAATGTAAGCATGTATAAGCCTTTGATAAAAATAGCCGTAGAAAGACAACAGAACTTGACACGCGCCGAACCGTATTTGGGTAACTAGAATTTGACCGCAAGTGGCTTGAGCCACTTTTATATGCTTAGATTCCCTTTAAACCTGTCTAGTATTCCGTGTAATAAGGCAATTTAAACCTGTTAACTTTTTCATGGCAGACCAGTGTATATCGCCCGTGCTGATTGATGCCAGGCACCAAGTATAACTACATCACAGTAACTGCTATTCGACGTCGATAAGGTAACTCCGAACAAGCAACCCTATTTACAGTCGCGGCCTAGCGTCCAACTGAGGGGCCAAAATCATTTTTAAATGATCCAAACTCGATTTTGCTAAAAATTGCAAGGTACTTATGTCAAGTGCGACATAAATTTGGAAACTACCAACTGTTCTATAACAGTGGAAGAAACGCTTATGAAAAAATGCTCGAAGATCGCTACTCTGGGCAATAATCTCATAAACCTTTGTAATTGTAGCGTAATAAACAATATGGTGCAAATCTATACCAACTTTTATTTCTAAAACAGGAAATTTTGCGATTAATAGCAAAATCGAGTTTCGTCGAATCATCAAACAAATGGACCTTTGGAATCACCTAGTATAGTAGTAAGAGTCAACTACTGTCTTTCCGTATTCTTCTCAAGGGATCTGTGTGTCCTTGTTCCCTGTATTAGTACAATTGAACATCAATAACTTGAACAAGGTTAAATCGAACTACTCGATTTCTCGAAAAATTTAATACTTCTCCTAGCTAAACGTAAGGGCTTTGGGACGATACTTAAGTGGGGGCCTAACTGGTGCATCATTGATAATTCGTTAACCCTATCAAGCCTAGGGGGGGGGGGCTGAATCAGCCCCCCCTAGCGGTTTTTCTTCTGTGGATTTTTACCAAGTGCACTTACAACGATGAGACTTTCTGACTTTTAGTTTTTATCCTTCGTACAATCAAAAATTAATTTTTTAGAAAAATTAAATTCATTCCAGGGGGTAAACACACTCAATTTTCGAGAGATGTCTGGGTAAAATTTCG
Organism: Aurelia aurita; assembly: GCA_004194415.1. Taxonomy (NCBI): domain Eukaryota; kingdom Metazoa; phylum Cnidaria; class Scyphozoa; order Semaeostomeae; family Ulmaridae; genus Aurelia; species Aurelia aurita. Next base: position 693,875 of record REGM01000031.1, read on the forward strand.
AATAAATCCTATTAAAATCTACAGCTAATGTGATAAAATGATGAAAGACGAAGAACATATACTACTTTTGATCCTCTATCCAACCAACTAGTTTTTTTGTAATTTAAACTTATGATTGTGCGTATTTAGGCACTACGCATGCGCAAATTCGTTGAATTCCTGTGTGATGACGTCATCATTTTTCGCTAATTTTTCTTTACAAAGCAATTGCTATTTATCCAAAGAATACATCAAAATTGGACCGATGTCCCTACTGCTTTCCGTTTTCTCACAATCAATGATTGAAGACTTTTAGTACTGAACCCTATTGATTTTGAAAATGCAACATTGTGACGTCATGAGCAGGTCACGTGACATAACTAAAAATAGATTTCATTTTTGGGTTCATCTCACGATGTACTATACACATGCCAAGTCTCCAGGCTCTAGCATATACAGAACAGAAATAAAATAGGGGGCTAAATCAGCCCCCCCCCCCTAGTCTTCCTAGAGCATCAAATACCCTAGGCTTGATAGGGTTAAGGCCTTGTAGTGAGGGAGCAAGTTGTCTTTACCTTTGCAAGTGTGCTTGATAAATGTGTTTTCAAGTGGATTATCTTTTTTTGCTTCTCCTCTTGTTTTCCTCAATATAATACTGTGTGGAGGCCAACTCTCACGTAGTTTTTGCGTGCAAAGCCGCCATTAAATAAATCTGAGCTTCTTTCCCCTGCGCAAGACTGACTTTCACTACGCAGGAATAAGAAGCTCAAATTTCTTTAATGGTGGCTTTGAAAGCACAGCTACGTGAGATTTGGCCTGCAAACGGTATTAAATTGAGGAAAACAAAAGGAGAAGCAAAGCAAAGATACTCCACTTGCAAAATAAATCTATCAAACACACTTGCAACGGTAAACAAAACTTGCTCTCTCACTACTAGGCCTTCACCAATGACTAATGAAGCACCACTATATGCCTCGCATAAGTATCGTCCTATGGCCCTTACTACGCGTAAGTACGGGTAGAGCTACGGATATATCGAAACATTCGTTTATCTCGAAAAAAAATTGTCTCCCTTGCGAGTTGAGTTAGTGAGGTACAACTGTGCATACGGCATTCCCGTTCTTAGGATTGTCCGTTCGAGAACCCATCGGTGTCGACAGTGCCTAGCATGAACTTAACCAAACTTAATTTCTTATCATTTTCTAACTTATGGAGAACATCACTCTCGTTTCACTCTTCTTGTTACGAGAGAGACCACACTCAAACGAGGCTGATTTACAGATTAACTTTGTCATATATACGCTACTAAAACTTGTGCCCGGGATACATCCCCTTTTATTATCCAAAATAAAAGATTTTCACAAAACTAAAAAGGTTCATAATAATTAATCGTTATCTGCACAATCTGAAAACAATAATAACAATGATATCCAGACCAGATACGATTGCCTGTGTATTGTAGCACTAGTACAGTAACACAATTGTCCTGTGTCTGATCCGTCCGTCTGTTCATTCGTCCGTCTTTTTGCTGTGACCGTTTGACGTCTGGTGATATCGCGTGAACACATCAAAGACATAATCATTAGAAGATGTGTGTAATCTGCGGAGCCATCCTTGAACTGTTCACCGGTAACTGCTTACGCGATGAAAAGAGTCACAGTTTTAATTCATTTGCAATCCTAGATGCAATGTTTTTGAAGGCTATGGATGAGCCGGATATTCGTTTAAACCGAACACCGTTCAAAGATAAACGAGGTAGCTTGCAAACCTCCATTTCCCATTGGACTAAAGAGTCTTCATATGCGTCCCCATGGAAACAGAATAGCAAGAATTTCTCACGTTGTTCATAATCACAGGCATTAGAGTCCAACACCCGTGTAATTTCGTCCATCATATCACTCGCGTCCATACTGCTAGTAGTTTTCATGCTCCACGTAAACCGTAATGAGCGTGGCTTTACTTGTCCCCCTGTGCTTGTGCTGCTTCCTGATTGCTGCTCTTGCTCAAGAGACCGGCTGTAAAACAAATGAAAGTAATTAGTGGCGACCAGTGCGATATCTACTAGACGTATTGCCCGAGTCCCTTGTTTCCATAACATCGTTGGCTTTAATGATATCACTTCGGTCAACAGAGACTCATGATATTACATGAAAAAGTTTGCCCTTTTTAGGCCTGCACTACAAGATCTTGTAGCGCCAATACACCACTTCAACGAAAGACCGCCATCATGGAATTTTTTCCAAATTTCATGATATAAAGTTATCGACTCCAGATTCGGATTCAGCACACAAAATATAGCCTAGCTGCAACGTTTCATCCTCTGAGTCCTTACTGTATTGATTCTACAGTGCTATAATGTTTGTGATTTTATAAAGGATTTGACCGCAAAAATCATTTGGAGTAAACTTTTACCCCCAAACCTTTTCATGGTCAAATCCCTTATAAAATACAGAGCTTTATATCACTGTAAAATCAATATATCAAGGATTAAAAAGATGAAACGTTGCAACTAGGCACTATTTTGAGTGCTGCATTCAAATCTAGAGTCGAACATCTTGTATCATGAAATTTGGAAAAATTTCCATAATGGCGGCCGTTCGTCGAAGTGGTGTATTCAGAAGGAAAAATTAGCTTTCTTCTTCGTATTTGTGATAAGTTTTGTCGATTAACTGTTTGCTTATTGTGATTTAAATAAAGATGCAAAAACGAGCCACCTCTTTCCCTGTTTCATTATGAGTCCCTATTGAGCAAGGTTTACCACAGGGAAATAAGGGACTCAGGTAATCAGAATAGACATCTACTATTAATAAAACAAGATCCTTACAAGAAAAAATGGCCTTTCCACTGTAAATAATTTTGATAAACAGAAATTGATAGTTAACACACGATCAAATAAATAAGCAAAGGCTGAGGTTTTTAATCTTTCTGAGTTTTATGACTCAAGCTTGGTTCAATGTAGCACCCGAGAGTTTAAAGGGGATCTGAAACAACAATTTTATTTGCAAAATGAAATGAAAACTGGGTTGATTAATGATGCCGTTTAAAGTTTTGTGATATTTCATTTTGTTTCGGAGATATTCGCTGTTTTGTGCCTTGAAGTGATGACGTCATTTTGTTTGCACTTATAAGGAAAGTATAGGCAGAGAGTAGCAAAATCGGTGACATTGACTATGTATGCGATTGAACCTGCTGCTGAAGTATGTTAGAGGGACAAACATTGCCCACAGATGTCATATATCTCATGAAAAGAAAGTCCAGTGCAAGAGGCTTTGGTTTTTCGGGCTTTTTTTATAAGAAACGTTGTCAATATCAATTGTTTTCTTTCCTTTTTGCAAACAAAATGACGTCATCAGCTTCAATCATAACATGGGGAATAATTCCAAAACAAAACATGTTGTGGAAAAACTGAAAACGGTGTTCTTGGTTTTTCAACCAGGCTATTAGCTTTCGCAAATAAAAAATTTCGTTTCAGGTCACCTTTAAGAAATCACGTTAAAGGAATCGAACGACCTTTGCAAACACGATGCTAGAGAGAAAGGCACCTTGCTGGGAATGAAATGCAGATAATTCACTGAAGGCAGAATGGTTTGTTCAAGAACTAAGGGGATTTATGGTTTAGAATCGATTCAAATGCCCATTGAACTATAGTTGAAAAGAGGTGTATCGTTAAATGTCTTTATGTAGAGAGAATGATTTTGCACGAATTGAAGGATCATAAAGAGATCACTGCCCTTGATGCATCTTGTTTGAAAAATATACAAAACCATAATTGAATACAAATGCATCGCAAAAAATGGGCGATAAAATAAAGATTTTGAAGTGCACTATCTTGGAATAGTTCGATATAAGAAGATCACAGGATTGCCAAACTACTAATGTTAGAACTGCCGTTCAATTGTAAATTCCTTACTAAAACGTAGCGTTTTTTTTTTGTCTAAGTACTAAACTCTTTCATGAGCATTCGACTTCAAATTTCATGCTCAATTTCAAACATATCCAGAGAAATGCTTCAGGACCAAGCACCCATAACTTTAGATTACAGCTAGATCAGTTTTCAAATCTAAGATAGCCTCTCTACTATAAAATGATCCATATTTCCTTGAAATTGATGGGTAGCCCACGATTGTAAAGTTCAACCAACGCCAAACCTTGTTCACATCAATAATCTTGCAGGGTAGCCCACGATTGTAAAGTTCAACCAACGCCAAACCTTGTTCACATCAATAATCTTGCAGGGTAGCCCACGATTGTAAAGTTCAACCAACGCCAAACCTTGTTCACATCAATAATCTTGCAGGCAATGATTTCACATGATACATGATGTGAACGTGAGCATAGGGCTCAGATCTTTAAAAGGGTGGGTATAAAATTCCTTAATATTTTTCTTCGAATTAAATTGCTTGAAAGGAACTAAGGGTACTTTCCTGTAAATCTGCCGTGGAAATTTTTTGATATGTTGTCCAAATCGCAACTTTATTTTAAAAATGGCGGCATTTATTATATTCGAGGCTGTGATGTCATCAAATTTCTAAATCCTAAACCAGAAGAGCGACAGATTTCTGTTTGCCACCATATTGTAGACCTTACGTAAACTATGGTTTTCTTAAAGATTGCATCATTTTCTCTATTGAATTAAGATCTACGATGATTTTAATGTTTTCAAAATTTTCCATGAATTCTTTCAATAAAAATATAGACGGCGCTATTTTGAAAATAACCAAGATATCAAAAAATTTCCACGGCAGATTTACAGCAAAGTACCCGAAGTTCCTCTCAAGCCATTCAATTCAAAGAGAATGCAATAGAATTTTACACCCACCTTATTAAAGACTTGAAAGATTTGAGCCCTATGCTGTGAAAGTGTATATAGGCCTTTTTCTTGCCAAAAACAACCCACTCTTTAGCAACAAGTTTTGTTGAACAAATCTTTGTTCTCAAACAGTTTGGTTGTGTGAATTGTGGGAAATCAGACTGCACTTTAACAATGAAACATTACCATAACACTGGGTAACGAAACTTCTGTGCCACAATATTCAACAGTTCGAGTATCATATGGCAAGCACTTGTTGTTAAGATTAAACCGCCAGCAACACCGCAAAACATTTGGTTCCTACGCAAGTATAAATTAATTACACAAACACTAACTGAGAAGCAAGCAAGGTTGAACAGTTAATAACAAACATAGAGAGATAAACACCAGAAAACAGTCCAAGTATTGAGATAAGAATATATTGCAAAACAACAAGTGCAAAGAAATGGCTATTGTTCGCAGGAGTACTGCACACGCGCTCGGCTCCCAGGGCCTGCAAATTCAACAAGCAATTTTCATCCATTCAATCAAAATAGCATACATATTTCGAATAACTGTGGAGGGATAAGGCTTTGTCCTTTACCAACCACTCATTCTTATTAAAGTCTTATTAACATATGTCAGTACTTTATGAATTACGCGTACTAAAAAGCTTGCAAAAAGCTACTCGTGGAAAAGGCAAAGCCCTGGAAGGAGCGAGAGGAACACAAGCTGCGTGGCAGCTCTTCTGTCAAACAATATCAACTCTAATAAATAGTGCAAGTGCTTGCAAGCCAGTCCAAAATCCGTGCAGTAATCTTGCCCTTGCCGAAATCTACCTCGGGGACGCTTATGCGCTTGGCACCATAAAATATTTTTGATTAATTTCATCAAACTTAATACCGAAACTGGAAAGTAAAATGTTTTGACTTTGCCTTGCTTCCATTGAACGGTTATTGCGACTAACACTAGGTAAAAACAGGCGATACAGCTAGTGCAAATTCGCTAATCGCGATAAGAAGTTATCGTTATTGTGCTAACAGCGATAAATAGTTGATGCATTTTCGGTATTTTAGCTCCTAGCGTGTGAGATTTTTACGAGATAAAATAACTTTTGGCCTTGTACCTTAAGTATTTGGATTCGTGGAACACCGACTTCTAACAGATCTGAGATAGGCCTTGAAAATCGCATGAAACTCGCCTATCTCAATAAGGTCATTGCAAGTCCAAGAGAGAGGTGCAAAACAGATTGTTCCTTGCCGTCGAGCTCTGGCTTAACGCTATGTACTGGTCCCATTGGCACATTCTACGGAGGGCAAGATTACAGAACAGGTTAAAAATACGCCTTGCAACTTTCAAGGAAACACTTTCGAACCGTGAACGACACATAGTGTATGCAGCAATAAAGACAGATTAGGCAAATTTCTATCAATGATGCAGCAGTAGGCTACATTCCTTACTCAAGATGAATTCATGTCAGAACATTGTAGAGATATATAACCTAAAAATAACATTAATTTTGAAATCATATTATACTCTGTTCAAAGTGGCTTCGAAAGCTCTATCTATATATAGAAAATTCAAATTTTTGGCATGTGGATTTAAACTGGATTTAATTTGCAAACTGGATTTAATATTATACTCTGTTCAAAGTGGCTTCGAAAGCTCTATCTATATATAGAAAATTCAAATTTTTGGCTTGTGGATTTAAACTGGATTTAATTTGCAAACTGGATTTAATATTATACTCTGTTCAAAGTGGCTTCGAAAGCTCTCTCTATACATAGAAAATTCAAATTTTTGGCTTGTGGATTTAAACTGGGCTCTATGTATAATGTAGTACAATAAATTGATTGGGATGCAATGCTGCTGCTCGCTGGACTTCCAACAGTCACGAGAGATTGAAAAGACAATGTTTACAAGGGAATGGTGCAAATTTCTGACGAAACAGAAGATCTATTTGGCTAAAGTGTTTGCCTCTATTAGGCTAGCCTATGTGCCTCAAGATTTGTAGGTGTTTGCTTCTATTAGGCTAGCCTACGTGCCTCAAGATTTGTAGGAACATACAGGACACACATCCTACAACTACTGAACGTAGGTTGTCACAATGTTAGACCGAGTTCATTGCTTGAAAGTTGCAAGGGTATAACTGGCCTTCCTAGGTTAGCAGGAAACAGAGATCGATTATTTTGCGTGCCTAAATGTCGTTAGCACCCTAATAAAGGGGCTGGCTTGCAGGTGTTTCTCATACACCCTCAGGGCTTTCGCCGTTCCCAGTCTGAAAGAAAAAAATCAAGAAATAAATTAGGGTAATGACAACTCATTTGATAGAAACTAACTATCGATGATATCCATCTTAGTTTCATGAATACCTCTCTCTCACAAAGCTATGTAGTCAGTTAGCCTTGATCTAAACTGTTTTCATATGTCTTCTTTAAATCTCAACTGAAAACTAGGTTTAAATCTATGCCGGTTCAAATGCAAGGGATTTTTAACCATTTTATTGTTAATAGTAATACAATACAAAGATATATAGTTTTATCCTAAGAACAGCCGTTACAATAGCTAACTATCCACAGTTGTTAATATTTTAAATCAAATAAACGTTATTTCACCACTAGGTTACTGCCCATAGCACAAAGGCCACTAAAATAGACCTCTAGACAGGTCCAATTTGGGACGTAATTTAATTAAACTGTGTCGACTCACCTGGAGCATTACTGACGCGCGGCCATTTCTTTGCTCTTGGTAAAAAGGTAAAATGCGAATGAACGAAAAAACTTGCTCATTGCCGAGCAATAAAACTTACTGCCGCTTTCTATGCTTCCCAAATAAATTTTCTCGTGACATTCTGCGGAGCAATAAAAGAATTAAAGCCAGTGAATATTGAAGGGCCTGTTTTAATCAACATGCATGGGGCTTGTCATCTCTTTTTTGGAGTTTGTTGTCACCATTTTTCGTAGGCCAGGAACATGGCGAAAACGACTAGTTGGCACGCACGAAGCATGCTGGTAGAAACAGACCCTTTAAACTACACGGGAATCTTTATCAATCTAGGGCGTGCTCTAAGCAAGTTCAGTTATCTTTAAACATAGATTCGACATTTGACATGATTTATAATTTTATCGAATGGGAGCTAACAACACAAATAATCTTAATCTTTCTACCATGCTAACATATTTTTTTGATTACCCCCGTCTCATTTTATAATGGTTCTTGCCAGGGGTACTTCTGGAAGTGAGGCGAGGCAGTGATACCTCGTCGTAGTCCTGTGTACGAGGTTGAGCTTTCTCCACGATACAGTTTTTACCTTTAGGTGATTAATTTTTGCCACTTTACAACAACTGTCGTGAATTTCTCGAGCAAAGCCAAAACCAAGGGGCATAGATTCCAAATCTTTAAAAACCTTTAAAAAGGTCGGTGTAAAATTCAGTGACCTATTTCTTTGAACTGAATGGCTTGAAAGAAGCTTTAGCTACGTTACTATAATTCTACCAGTGAATTTTCTGAAGTTTTTAATATTTTTCGAAATTACAACGTATTTGATATTTCAACTCTTTCGAGGATGTGACGTCATCAAATTTCTAAATCGGAAACCAGAAGAGTGAAATATTTGTGCTTGATACCATATTGTAGACATTCATAAACTATGGTTTTCTTGAAAATTATTCTGTTTTCTAAAAAATCTATAAATTACGATGTTTCAAGTCGTTTTCGAAATTTTTCTTGAATTCTTAAAAAATTAGAAAAACACTCTAATTCTGAAAATATTAAAGATTTCTTAAAAGTCCAATGGTAGAGTTATAGCATAGTAACTCATGCCATTCCATTCAAATAAATAGGTCACAGAATTTTACACGGACCTTTTCAAAGATTTGGAGCCTTTGTTATCTTCCGTAAGATTTAATGGTTTGAAAGGAACTTTAGAAACTTCGTTATAAGTGTTCATTGGCAATCGTTGATATCTTAATTATTTTCAGAACTACAGTGTCTTCTATGTTTTAAACAGTTTTCCGGTGGTGACGTCATCAAATTGCTAAATCGTCAATCAGAAAAGCTATGGATTTCTGCTTACCGCCATATTATAGATCTTCGTAAACTCTGCTTTTCTAGGAGATTGTACCGTTTTTGCTCTACTAATTTAGGATTTACAACGATTTAAATTTGTTCAAAACTTTTCGTGAATTCTTTCAATATAAGCTGAAAAAGCAATAATTCTCAAAACAATCAAGATATCAACGATCGCCAATGTACCCTTATAACGAAGTACCTGAAGTTTCTTTCAAACCATCGAGTCTTATGAAAGATACATTAAGCAATCGTGCAATGTGTTTTAAAGATTTGATTCCTATGCTCAGGGTGACTCAAACAAATTTCCTCCTGCTTCAAGATCATTGCAGCAAACGTATTTGCGCAATAATCATAAAATTAGATTTTTCTAATAGGCAAAACATTGAAGTATACTTATTGCTGTAAAATAAGGAGTATTAAAATAAGTGAGACTGACAATTTACGTTTCTTTTGTTTTGAAAAGATTTTGGTCGTGCATTTTATGCCATTTTCTAGCTGTCCTGCAAGATCTTAAATCCATCAAATTTACCACGAATTGGAAAATACATCAGTCTTTCGTTATTAGAAAATCAATTTGGATGATTATAGCCTAAGAATTTGCTGCGATGATTTTTCAAACAGGGGATATTTTTTTAGTCACCCTGCATGCAAACAACAAATATCAAATATGGGTCTGTTACAAACGCAGCTTACAAGTAAAACTCCCAGAACTCTAGAACAGGATGGCTGATCCATTTCAGGGAAAATAATTTTACATTTCAGTTAGTTTCTCACTACAAACTGGCTGATAATTTATTAGAATCAATCCATAATTCATCACTATACAGTTCTGCAAACGCCGATACACCATTTTTGAGACACACTGTAGAGAATAATACAGAAACTGGTCCAAGCTCAGAACCAAGTTGTTTTAGAACTTGAATAAAACAAGTGGCGGACACTAGGGGGCGAGGGGGTGCGATCGCCCCAATGTTCGGCAGAACAAATACCTTTTGTTTGAAAACAATAGATATAAAAATGCTTTTCAACTGAAACAATAGCTTCGCCCCCCCCCCCCATATTTAGCAAAGTATCCGCCACTGAAGACATCGACACTTTCTGAATCTCCATTACAACTCTCAAAGCCTCCAGGTAATATTTCTCATACATAGCGAATTCCTACCAGTCAAGCAGACATCCTCTTTCAAAGCATTTAAAGATGCTTTAAAATAATTTATTTTGTTACCTATTTATCTTCTATTTATTATTGTAATTAGAATAGGGTTTTACTTTATACGACTTAATTTTTGTAAGATTTTATGCACGGCCCCCTGAAAAGCAGTCTTTCTTGACTGACGGGGCAACCGTGATTAAAGAATTTAAAATGAAATGAAATACCTTTTACTAAACCTTGAAGTCAGCTTGCTTATAAATGAAGTCCTACCAGCCGCTACAGGGCTTCCAGATTCTCCTCTATTGCGATCTTCCGGCAACACCTTCTGTCCAATGTGAAATGTCCTACGGCCAGGAATGTTTCTTTGTAGGCTGGGAATTGGCGCTGCTTGGTTTTTGGACGCATGTCTGAGTGGTGCCGTGCTGAAATAGAGAATATGATGCATATAAATACCAATAAAGCATAATGTTAGAATTGATCTGCAAGAGCCTATTGGGTGAGCAAGAAAAAAATCCCTGTTTGAAAGGCCACTGCTCCCTGGATATCAAAGGAATAATATCTGAAATCGACCACTCCGTTCTGATTTTATGCGGGCTTGGGAGGATGAAATCACCTGGAAGAATTTTGTTGTGCTCCTTGTGATGGCACTTTCATCCTCCCAAGAAGATAACACGTGCTAAAATGTGTTCAAAACATTGCTGGAAGGCAGGATTATTACGAAAAGTTTATCGTGATTTTAGGCCTGGTTTGAAGGCTTCTTGAAGGGGTTTCGTCGAGAAAATCCTTGATAATTTCAGAACGGAGTGACTGATTTCAGTTAGGTAAATTTCACAACCTATGAATTATGAAGAATAATGAATACCTTCTCAAAATTAAGTGGACCCCCAGTCAGGCAACGGAGTTGTAAATTTTCTAATCTGCGTTATAGTTTTGAAGTAAGATTTTTCAAAGATGGGACACATTTTTCTAACTCACCCGGTAGTACATGAGTAACGATACAAATTGGGTTCATTGAAGGACATGTGTCCAAAAGATAAGCAAACAAGTGAACGTGAACAAAGGAGTGAACGAGTTCAAAGCCTACTTACCCAGGTCTTCCCTCATCATCTGTAGCTTTATCACGGTCTGCACTCCTCGTAAGGGCTGCAGGTGGCAACGACATCCGTGTTGGTGACAAGCGATTTGGTTGTTGTGGTATTCTACTTCGTGTTCTTGCACCAGAATCAATTTCTTGACTAAAATGGAAGTAATAAATATGTAAGAATCCAATTCTTTAATTTTCTCCCTCTTTTATTTTCACACATATTTCAAAGCTTCTACCGGGTGAGTCAGAAAGATATTTCGACGTTTGAAAGCCTGTAGCTTTCAAACAGTTTCTCTGATTCCTTTTACTGATAATACCTGTGTAGCTACTGATAATACCTGTGTAGCTAACATACCAAGTTACATACAAAAATTTAGTTTGTCAAAATCGGTCGCATTGTTGCAAATTACAAGCGACTTAATAAAAATGATTCATCTCAAAATCCTCGAAAATAAGCTTCAAAACAGGCCTTGGTCAAATTTGCTACCAATTGAGCCACACCGCTGCAATTTTGGGAATGCAATCTTGCTATTGTTTTCTTGCCAATTTTCTCCCAGACAGGGTACTTAATTTGAAGAAATTGTTCCCACACAGGGTAAGAATCTTTTAACTCTGGAGGCGTAAGGGGAATCATTGTTCAGGAGCCAATGGAGATATAATGAAGACTGCGCTGAGTAACGTGACAATTTGCTATCAATTTCATCTGACACTGGTCACTGCAAAATGAATCAGTGTCAAACGAAAATATTTAGCAAATGGTTCCGTTACTAAACGCAATTTTTAAGGATTGTACCACACGAAAAGTTTTCGAAATATGGTGACCGTACCCACCTTGATTTTTCTTCCCCATTCGCCTGCACAGAGTTGGCTGTTGCAACATTTTGCTGTCCCCTATTGCCGTAAGTTGCATTGCTATAGGTATTCCGTCTTGCTGCACTCGACGGAGCACTGTGCTGCTAAAACAATAATTAACACAATATAAGAGTGGCAAACTAAAAATTAGAGAAGATTGAATCGAAGAAAACAGTAATATTTCCTTTGCTTTGTTGATAACTGATATTGATAATAGTAATGATTGCAGATTTTAGTGCCAAGTTCCGGGATAACAGAAGTGCTTTATTACTAATCGAGTTCGCAACTCCTTGTCATGACACCGATGTGGCGAGGCGGGGTTCGAGCCCCACTCATCTGAACTATTCTGGCGTCAAAGGGTTACACCACAGTGCAACAGCCACAAAACTGTGCCATAACACCTGGACTGCCTCCAAGCTATTCTGGCACTCTCATATCGTGGTGCTGGAGTTTGGAACCTCTTCAATTCGGAGGTCAAGCAGGCATCCTCTTTCAAAGCGTTTAAAGACGCTTTAAATTAATTTATTTTGCTAATTTCGTATTATTTAATATTGTAACTAGAATAGGATTTTCTCCATATACCTTTAAATTGTGAGATGCAAGGCCCCTAAAAAGCGGTCCTTCTTGACTGACAGGGCAACCGTGATTAAAGAATTAAAAATAAATGACAAGAATGACAGGCCCAGAGTTGGAACGCCGATCATATTCTTCAAAACATATCATAGGGTCGTACCCTGCCAACTTTCTTTGATGACTTGTTGTTGACTATTTCAGGAATTTGCGATCGGTTAGGATTTTTGCCAGGTGCTGGTGGGGCAAGGTCTGAAGTTCTGCTGGATGACATGTGTTCACGGTTGACTGACGTTCTATCCTGGCCATTGCTCGTCGTCGGAGATAATGCAGTGGCATCAGTAGGAGGTTGCGTCCTGCAAAAGCACGACTTTACGTCAGAAAATAATACAGGGACAAACAAAATGCAACCTTTTAAATGGTTTACAGGAAATAACATGCTCATAGAGCGACAACTTAGCTATCTTCAATAGATGCAAAGAATTGCTATCTTAAAGACCCATGGCTAACTATGATCCTTTGCGAGCCGAATAAAAAGCAAAACAAAAAGAACCACTCCGAGAGATAAACGAAAGTCGACCTTGGGGTCGCAAAGAATCATGGTTAGCAATGGGTCCTTACGTATTAACTGACCCAAAAAATGAAGCTCTTTTTAAAAATCATCAACTTTTTATTACGTCGTCAACAGTGAAATTTATGCTTTTTAAGTAACTCAACTGAGTTAAAAGCAGCTTAGCTGGAGGGACTGGGGCAATCTAAACATAGGCGATTGCATTTGATGTTCTCGATAGATGAAAACAATACTAATTTCAGGGCACGTGACCTTCTTCTGTTCTACTCTTAGAGCTCATCGCTATATTGCCGTTCATTCACTTTAAGGTAGAAGAAAGGAGGGAAGAAAAGTTGGAAGAAAATGGGATACTTGATCAACACTTGAGTAAAAATTCGCCTCTTGCTACAACAAGAACAAGAACCGACACTCGCACGTTTTAAAAACAAAATAAAAAATTGGGCCGGAGAACATTGCACCTGCAGAATATGCCGATAAGCGATTGGTACTAGTTTGTATTTAGATTTATAGATTTATGGTTTTGTATTTATGTAAGTTGGTCTAAATTAGTATTTATTAATACTATTCTATAAACCAACGTTAAATAATGTATATATGATGATGATGCTCAAGCCGGAATTTAGAAACAAAGTATTTTGCCAACATGCAGCAAATCTGACTTTTTTCCAAGCTTTCTGCATAAATTCACCTTGAGGTCCTTTGCGGTTGCGATGCGTTTCTGTTTTCTCTATTGCCTCTTCCGCTTACACGTGCTGATCGTGGAGCTGCGTTACTACTTTCCGTTCCTCCGCTTGTTCTGCTTGCAAACGTTGGATCATTTGCTATATTGTCGTTGCTTGACAACTAGGAAAAACAACAGAAAACAAACGTCAAAAAAGTCTGTAATGTAAGCTCACAGATGTAACGTTATGTAATGTAAGCTCACAACTGTAAGCTCACAGATGCAGTTGACTTGAATAGACCAAGTTTATTTTTGCCATTCTGATAAGGTGGATATTTTTCAATGGAAGGAGACAGCTGTTTTTTCAGAATTTAAAAGATCCATTTTTTTATTTTATGATGGTGGTCCTTTAACTCAAAAGAAGAAATTTTTCGTACGAATCCCATTTCCAGCAAAGCTATCAATTTTGTTGACCAAGTAAGTGGGTCTGGTGGGTTAAGTGAGCTTACAGTTGCATAACGAAGTTATTACTGGGAGTAGTTATTGTTGGAAGGCCTTTAAGATGTATCGAAAGCGGAAAGAAATATCTAAACATCCGTCACCTAAAGTACAATTATCTAATTCAGAAGCTGAGCACTAAGTGTTTTAATTCACATCCGAAGTATACGAGAATTATAATGCCTACTGTCCAGCTTCTGAATTAAATAGGTAGATCAAATTAGGTGGCAGATGTTTACATCTATCCTTCTAGACTCGTGACTTCTCTTAACAAGGCCTTTTCGCGTGCACATTTCCTGGAAACTTTCCCACTTTGTTTGTTTTTTTAATATTTGCTCTTTTGCCTGCTATTACTGATCGCTCCGTATCAGAGTCCCTTTTAAGGGACAATGGCTAGGGGGCAATCCGTTGCTTCTTTGTTTAGAACACTAGGCATCTTGTTTGAAATGTAAACGCAACACGACTAAAGACGGGGCTGGGGGTCATGGCACCCCAGCTGGTACGTTAAAAGGGCCCCGCTCCATATTGGCGTTTAAATCAAAGGAAACTGGAGCTATTTATACAAAGTCTGCCTTTTTTAACTTATGTTGATAACCCTGCGATTTTCCACTGCATCTTTGCATATATCATCTGCTAAAAGTTTGCTGCCAGGCGCTATTCAAGATTACAAAACTAATTTTGGGACGGTTCAATTCGTTAGCAGTTATGAGCGTAATGTTGAGCAAACACCAGCTATCTCAAATTATCTTTGCAATAAATTATGTAGTCGGTCATACTAACCTTGTTGGCAACCTGAAACGAAGAATATAAAGAGCCATTTAAAATAAAGCAATGTTAGAAATCGCGGAGGAAAACAAAGTGTTGGAGAATGAGTGGGGAAGGAGAATGAGTGGGGAAGGAGAATGAGTGGGGAAGGAGAATGAGTGGGGAAGGAATGTCTCCGCAATGCTAAATCATCATTGCTTTTAAACAGCATCTTTTCCTTGCAGATTGCCACGAGACAAAGCATGACGAAACTTGATGACATTGGCACAAGACAACCCTTTAAAGACCCATTGCTAACCATGCTCCTTTGCGCGTCGAATGAAAAGCAAAACAAAAAGAACCTAGGCCAGAAGGGACTTTCATATCATACTAAAGTCAACTTTGGGGCTGCAAAGGATCGTGGGCAGCAATGAGTCTTTAAGCTTGGCTCAGACCAGAGAAAAAACTCGTTAATAGATGCAGTAGAAATACAACGGAAACGAACGTCAAAGATATTTTAGTCCCAATATGAGATTTTGTCGGCGCCTTTGAAGATGTCCTAAAGCATTTCGATGGAATCAAAAAGTTACGATTCCATTTGACAGTGATAACTCACTAATAGTGCGTTTGGAAACTCACTGCCATAACTCATTAACAAACAGGAGTTTGGACCAAGCCTTCCATTGTCCATATCCTTTTGTTTCAAAACAAGACAAGTCATTGACTCTATCAAAAACAACACCACAGAAAGCGTAGAATTTGATGAATGTCTCCACAGTGAGGTAGTTGATGTGCACAATGTCTTCTTGGTTGCAAATATACAATCCTGGACTACAGGATTGAATTCGGTGTCGACGTTGCAGGACAGAGCACTGTAAAATCTCAGCATCAAACTTAAATTGCAATTAAAAAAGGTAAACTATCAAGTCAAAAATAAATATATGAAGACTAATGTTTCTGGACTGCTTGGATTTAGAGGCAAACATTGTTATGGTTGTAACAAAGTGTCCATGCATCAAACAATCAGTACAATCCACCATGGAATACCCTCTAGTTCGTGAAAAGAGATTTTGCGTCGACACCTGGGGACCGGCCAAAGCAGTCTCAAAAAATTGCATGCATATTCTCAGCTAAAACTACAATATACAAGGTGTCCCAAAGACTATATAGGTTGATTCTTCGTCTTTTCTCGACCCAACGCTAGAACCCTTTCTTTCAAATTTACTTGATTTTGACGTTGCTGGAGAACAAAGGAAATGCTGTTATTGAAGCAACCACCTATTTTGCCTTTCCTGTGCCATTAAAGTCGGCAACCACTTGCCAGATCGACTCAACAATGTCTCAAACTCTAGGTTCAAACCCATCCTATGCAACTGTGAAAAAAACAGCGCAATTGAAGTTACAGCTCCTCCACAGCAGCCACACAAACGGGGTACAGCCGTTCTGGGACACCCTGTACAGTACTACTGTTCGAGTGATTTTTCTCGTACTGCAGAAAAAACTTTTAGAAATCTATTCTAAAAAACCCCATCCAAGATCAGTTTTGCCAATAGTATTGCCAATATACGAAATTAGCCATCCTTTACTAACCCAAACAATCGCGGTTAGGGATTCTGACAACCAACTGTGCATTAGCAGCAACATGTTCGTTTAATACGATTTCATTTGAAGACAGTGTGGCTATATATTCCACGCAAGTCTTCTAAATATTGTCATGAAATGGAATTAGCGGCTATGGCTAATTCTCTGAATTCTTCGCAAGTATTAATAACTGACGTCAATCTGTAAACTGATAATGGATATGGACGCAAATTGTGTTTACAAAGCAATATTTCACTATGTTCGAATTAAGAGAAATATAATCTAATGGCAACAGTACGGGTTAATTCTTTGTTTTTTCTTGAATACTGTTAGGCCCCGCTTTTAGGACACTATGCACAAGGACTTGGCTTGAGAAAACCTTTTGCTAAATCTCTGCAGCTTTAGAAAGCTATGTCAACTGCTATGTAGAAAGTATTTTAGTAGCTAAATATCACTCGAGTCTAAAACTGATAACTCAGTTTCTCAAATTTGGATCCTTGTTAACTCTCAAACAACTATAATATTATAACTCTCCGAGAGATGGTGAATGACCTCTCCTTCCTTGTGTACACTCAACAAACCATAGCGACGAGGAAATGCAGTCGATAGATTGTACTACAGACCACACTGCGTGGAGAAAACTTCTCGCGTATGTATAGATTTTTTCAAGGTTTCAGTAAGTTAATTACAGCAGCTAGGTAGCAAAGTATGCTCTGAAGGATCTTTGATGCGCGCACAAACAATTTCGATTTTCTATTAAAATAACTATTTGTCTCAGTACTATCTATACATTCTGCTGATGATTACAATCGAATAAAAAATTCTAGAATAACTGGAGTAAATTTGTAAACTGAAAGTCGATATTCATTTGTGTACATATTTCTTTCCTCTGCACAATAGCTCTATATATAATGCATACAAACCTTCTCGGGCATGCTGAAAGAACAGCTGCTCTAGATGGGTTTCATAGAATTTGGAAGAGTTTCGTGGTCAAAGATAGAGTAAATCCAATCACTCGAAAACAAAGTAGACTAAAGCCTAGCCAAAGTGACAGGTTTTGTTGCCAATGACAAGATTTATTATCGTTGACCTGAAACGTTTATTGGAAGCACATTGCACGATTTTCGCTGGTAAAGACAGGATAAGGGGAAAATAGAAGTTGATAGAGGTTTTACTGAACTCAAATAAATATGTGTTACAAACTTTTTTATCAAACTGTTTAGTTTTCATTAAAAGTAACTGAATAAATTTTGAACGTTTATCAAAAATAGATTCCTTTCGGTGAGCTGGCAATGAGGCGAAGAAATTGTTGGCACAACCGGCATATGAAACTAGATTCTGATTTGCTACAAATTGGCAGAGAAACAATGACCTTTTTTTCTTCACAATATGATATTATAATTGAACAATATACTATTGCTCTTAACAAACACGCTCAATCATGAAAAGCCAACTGTAACTTACCCTTTTGTCGTCGAGAAGTAGATACGTTGCCATGACTTCGTCATATTTATTGCTCATGAGTGAATCTTTAATTTCATCAGATGAAAATCCCATTCTTATCATCAGCTCTACAAGAAGAATGTAATTTTTGTACAATTTGCCTTGCAATCCAAGCGAAGGACGTTATACCAGGTGAGTAAGAAACTGTATCACCTCTTCGAAAAATCATACTGCAAAAAGCAGATCGATTTAGGCTCCTTTCAGACAAACAAACATTGCTAAGCATTATATGGGATTCTGACCAAAGATTACATTGTCCATCGCTAAAATTGGCTTAGTGTACGATTTATCGTGGCCTATCAAAAGTGGATTTTTCTTGTGGCGTAGTATCACCGCTTTTAAGAATATGATTTTGATTAGTTAAAATAGTTCCATTTGCATTTTTAAGAACCAAGGCCAATGTACTGTCTCCCTTCTCCAAGACAGCGTCACCTCTTTAAAGGGTACATTAATATCTTGAAATTGGATGTAAACTTTCTCTAACTTTTAAGACAATGTCAGACTTGAAGCAATTTGATGCAATGAGGCCCAAATACGACTAACGTCTGCCACTACAAAGCTTGCCTGTCACGAAGCACAAG
Organism: Aurelia aurita; assembly: GCA_004194415.1. Taxonomy (NCBI): domain Eukaryota; kingdom Metazoa; phylum Cnidaria; class Scyphozoa; order Semaeostomeae; family Ulmaridae; genus Aurelia; species Aurelia aurita. Next base: position 712,512 of record REGM01000031.1, read on the forward strand.
CCTTGTTTGTCTAGGGTCAAGGAAAATGTTTCATTGCATATTTCATTTGAAAATTGTAGTAACCGAATAGACAATAACGCTAAAGATGGCGGCCGCGAAAAGCATGCTGGTAAAAAGCTCCCTGACGACCACCTAACGACGTAAAAATGTTGGTCTACCGTTTCGACTAGCCAGCTGTGGTAAAGTTCAGAACAAGAAATCAATGTAGACAAATAGGACGACTTTGTAATTCGGACGCAAATCTTTAATTAAAACTTCTATTCGAATCAAAACTTTACTCTTTCTGCTTTGGAAAGGTTTCCTTTCGAACCATGTTGCATTCGAATTCATGGTCGATTCGAATTCAAGCTAGTTAGTCGAAACGGCAGACCAAAATTTTTACGTCGTTAGGTGGTCGTCAGGGAGCTTTTTACCAGCATGCTTTGCAGCAAAACACAACAGAGTCTTTGGAGCCGCCATCTTTGGCGTTATTGTCTATTGCATGAAAAGGAGATATAAACCCGAATTGCATGAAAATAAGATATAAAAATTTGAATCTTAGAAATGAAAAGTCAATATTACCCAGTCGATCTGTGTCATTGAAATCGGGAATGGGCTCTAAGTATGGCTTCAATTCTTCATTTTCATACCCTATGTTCATCCATTTATCTTGCATTATACCCTACAACAAATAACAAAGTAGTTTTAAAAAGTATTCTAATGGTAGTGTACAGTCACGAAACTTCATGCATGTAAGGCCCTAGTTATTAAAAAAGGCTCAATGATATACAACATACAATGGTATATTTTCAGGAGGACAAATTCTTTAAAAAGACATGCAGTACATTCCTTTAAATGTGGACGACCACAAACAAGGTACATCAGGCACAATGCGTACAAATAGGGTGTTTGATAACATTAACATGTCTTTTGTCTTCATACACATTCCTCATGAAATTTACAAGGGGCTTCAAAAATCTTAATAAACAATCCTTTTGACTATTGAAACTTTTATCTACTGTCCATAGGCTTACATAGGCGTTGCGACTTTCCTCTAAGTTAATGTGTCCATACAAGTAGGCCTCCCACAGCAAGGCATGTGATCAATTAAAATCTCCTTTCAATCACGCATTACAGCAATTTTCTCTATTCATGTGATCAGTTTGAATAGCAACCAATCGTTTGCCGAGAATTTGATGGATGTTGACAGGTTGGGTATACGCTGGCCTTATATATGGACACATTACCTTTAAGTTTTCACCTTGTGAAGAACACCTTCATCTCATACAGCTACTGCTGCCATTATCAGCAACTCAGAAATATCAGAGGCCTCCCAAATTGTGTAATGGCTATAAATCATGACACAAGTTATCTAGCAGCTGGGCAAAGCAGAGGCCAGAAAACGCCACGGCTCCACGGCTGTGAGCCGGATGAAGATTTTGCTTGTTGATGTCATATTCGAGGAAGGTTTAGTAAATTTTACAAGAAGCCTGGGAAAATTTTGGGATATTTTGGCAACAGCAACTGCTTTATAAATTCTAGGGTTATGAACAACACGAAGAGTTCGAAAAATCTGCTTAATTTGACTTGATAAAGCGAGGAAGGTTTAACTAACGAATTTGGCATCCGAGGAAAGTTTGACTTTTTTCTGGACTTTGGGCACATGAACGGGGAATGTTTACTTTAAGCTACCCACCTCTAAGTGCGCTCTTTTTTCAGGATTCAAAACTAGAAACTTCTTCAGTAAGTTTTCACAATCTGTGGAAAATTAAAAGAAATCTATCTCACAACGGAATTCGTTAATTTGGGAGGGGAACATCAACAATTATCAGCCTTCAGACTACTAAGGTTGTTGTTTATATTAATGTTTTGGAAACAACCTTTACCTCAATATATAAAAGAAACATGCAGTCAAAACAATCAGTTGTTATTTCCTTTCTTTTTCAGAGAGGGCGCATTCTGTTATATAGTTGACTAGGTCCTGCCTGCAGCTCAGTTTAAAAAGTTTACAATAAAATGAAAACGAAATCGAAATACCTACTATCTGAAGTATAAAAAGGCATTTAATCGGATTATCACCAGGGTGTCCTGAATCACCTTGTTGAAAGGAAATTGTATTAGGCATCAGCAAAATTCCCGATGCGTGCAATAATTCGTAAAAACAATATTACACATGTTGGTGCGGAACTTACCTGTAGACATATAAAACGGAATTCGGTACTTTCCCCTCAGGACTCTTTCCCGTAGTTCCTAAAATAAAAAGACAGGACGTGCATAAATACTGGTATCAGGGTAAAGATAATCCAATTTCATGTATACAATATTCCCTTAAAATCAAGCTAACAGCTACAACTGAAATACGCAACCAGGATTTCCCGTACTCCAGCCTACCACCTGATGAGTCAAAAAAGTATCCGCGCTTGCTTCCGTTCATTATTAACCTTATGGGCCGATTTCAATGAATAATAGCTTACTTATCTATTTGTGATTTTTGATCTTAATTAGATGAAAATGCTCGCTGCTATTGTTTTGAAGATAAAAACTACACAAAAATTCGATAGATATATATGGTCCTTCTTCGAAAATTTTCCACAACAGCTTTTCGTACAAAATTGCTCTTAACGCTGCAGTGGTATGACAATTTTTTGTGACATAATTTGTACACCAAAGTATATATAGCGCCTAGTTTAAAAATAGGACAGAAGATGTCGGAGTGGCTTCATTGTCCAGTACATTTGATAATCTCTCGAGGTCATCAAAACAATGGAATACAATAGGCTTTATTTGGATTGCCCAGGCCCCTGATTTAAGTCGCCTTATATCTCCGTCATTTGTCTTTAAACTTCGCAGAGCAGGAAACCTATTCTCCAATCAAACACAAAGATCACAAAAACTGTAGGTTTTGGATTCACTTCAAGCAGTTCGCTAGTGAAAACAAGAAACTCTGCTGAACCTTCTGTCTTTTGGAGCAGAAGGTTCAGAAGGCATTCCAATCCTACCAAAAACCTACCATTTTCAGAATTTTGGGGTCGATCAAACACGAAGTCTGACTGTTTTCAGAACTGGTACCAATCAAACAAACCCAGTTAGCACGTCCATCGCAAAATAATTTTATCACTTATTGAAATTTAAGCTTAATTCATGATCGAACGATTCAGCAAACGACGAAGCCTTTTGAGCGTTCCCGTAATCGACAGTGCAACTTCATATTTCTCCCCTGAAATGGGTATCCAAGTTTTACATATTTTCTGTGACGGGGCTCAAGATTTTCGAAGAAGAACTTTTCATTGTCTGTCTACTATTTTGTGAAACTAAATCAAAATCGTCATTGGCACAAAAGACTTACTTTGTGCAGCCCTGAAGATGAACTCAGCCATATGGTGAACTCAGTAATACTAAATACAAACTGCAGACATCACATGTGGTAAATCTAGGTAAAAACGTCTACAACCACCGGGTTCCCCAATGTATTCGATCGGTGATACATTAATAACTAGCTATTGTAAATGGATTTTTACTCAATTTTTGTGCTCGCAAAAAAATTCCCACAAAAGCTTTTCACCAAAAATAGCTGTCTTGTTCTTCAAGAACAAAGGCGAAACTTCTTGATATTGTCTTGAGAAAAGAAAAGTCTAAGTTTCGGTCAACAGAAGACGTTGTCCTGACAGCTGCAAGGATGAAATTAGTTCTTTTAAGAACTTAGCTAATTTATAAAAGAACAAGCTTCCTTTCTAAAATTGTCAATGAATTTCACGTATTTGATTTATCACCGATCAATTACACATTATCAGCCTTACATCCAGGCGAGCATAGGTTCCTAATCTTGAAATTGGCGTAAAAAGGTCGGTGTAAATTCATTGACCTATTTCTTTGAATCGAATGGCTTGAAATAAACTTTAGCTACTTTGCTATAAGTCTACCGTTGGACTTTTCAGAAATCTTTAATAGTTTCGAAATTACAGGGTATTTCATATTTCAACTCATTTGAGGATGTGACGTCATTAAATTTCTAAATCGCAAACCAGAAGAGTGAAAGACTTTTGCTTGATACCGTATTTTAGACGTTCATAAACTATGTTTTTCTGGAAAATTATTCGATGTTTCCTCAAAAACATTAGAAATTATGATGGTTTTAAGTTTTTTTCAAAAAATTTCTTGAATTCCTAAAAAAGAAGAAAAGCACTCTAATTCTGAAAATATTGAAGATTTCTGAAAAGTCCAACGGTAGAATTATTACAAAGTAGCTAAAGTTTCTTTCAAGCCATTTCATTCAAATCAATAGCTCACAGAATTTTACACCGACCTTTTTAAAGATTTGGAACCTATGCTATCCAGGCATGATCAATTAGATGCTCTGCCATTCTAATGAATCACTGTCCTCTGAAAAGAATTAGGTTTAATACAGTTTCCTGCTATGGAAATACAGACCACTCACCTTAAGATTTTGTCCATCGAAAGGCAGAGAACCACTAACTAATGTATATAGAATAACTCCTAAACTCCAAACGTCCACTTCTGGTCCATCATATTTCTTGCCCTGGAATAACTCGGGAGCTGCGTACGGCGGGCTTCCACAAAACGTATCTAGTTTATTTCCAGGCGAGAATTCATTACTAAATCCAAAATCTGCAATTTTTATATTCATATCAGCATCCAGAAGAAGATTTTCAGCCTAAAATAACAAATACATGTCCATTTAGCATAGAAAATTCTTTTTGACGAGTTTTAGTGATAGCTTACATTAGGTAACTCAGTCTTCAAGAAAACAGAATTTCGGCCACCGGGTATTTTTACCTTCCTACAAGGCAACCCAGAAGGTGTAACACCGAAGTCTCTTGTAGAAGATTAACTGACTATTAAACGAACGTGATTTTACGCGCTGTTTTGCATGTAAAAGATCAGCCTATGCTGTAATTGCTTTTCAGTGTTAAGTTATATATATCATGGCTTTTTAAAAGAAAGAAAACATCTAAAACCAGTTGAAAGCCCACAAAAACTGCCTTGACGGAACCACTCACTAGGCAATCTTAGTTGACAACAGTGTCACAGATTTCGAACTATCTAATACATTCTAGAACCTGAATGAAGGCCTAAAATTCTTTAAATTATGGTCTAACAACAAAGCGTTGTAGTCAGTCACAGATAACTGTTATTCTATGGAATTTACGGAATCTATGAAAATCAAAGCATTCCAGTTACAAATTTGATATCGTCCAACTAACCCAGTGTTTGTTTGCGACTATCACGGTTTTCTAGACATAAGATAATCTAAGACGCGAGCAAGCTTGTTCGTTTTAAATCAAAATCTTACATCTCTATTAAGCTGAATTGTTCACACTTGAAAAGTTATCTCGATGCCGCGCCCGCAAGGCTCCAGTTTCATGACGCACGAGCTATCTTTGGGCAACCAAGAGTCCTTCTTTGGCCACGGAAATAAAAACACTTCATGGTTGAATTCAGCTTTAAGGCCGATTTCCATTGAAGCACTTCCGAGCGTGCAGGTGCTGACACCAAAATTTAGACATTAGATTGCCATGTAGCAGCGCCAAGTTTCTAGCTAGTCGCTTGGAAGTTGACTTCGCTTCAACTTTCAAGTCGGAGCACGCACGAGACCAGAAGCGTTGCAATGGAAAATGGCCCTTATTGCTGACCTCCACTGCAGTAGCTAAGGCTGTTTGCGAAATTGTTGATCAATGGTCTGTCCGCCACGGATTGATTTCTTTAATTACAGGGAAACAGTCAAGTCCCATACATATTACAAAAAGCTGAAAAGCAGACTCTGGTCTGGTGAGACCGAACTGCCCAACAAGAAAACCTACCCAGTTGATATTTTGGCCTTAATTAACAAAACATCTCCCTGTTGGATGGACAAATGAACAACCAATTCGCAAACAGCCTCAGTTTCGGACGACGACCAGCGAGCTTGTTTGTGCTCTCTAGCACGCAAGTCGCTGACCAGAACTACTGTAGTGGAGGTCGGCTTTTGCACGTGATTTACATCCGCTCTTACATTGCTCAACCAAAAATTCCTTACGTACAAAATCGATTTAATCAGTGCAAATTAGGAGACGTTTGCGTTCAGGACGTTGAGGGAAATTAGGGACTTACGCAGCTCTATGCTGTGAACTTCCCAAGAACCGCACAGCAGAAGAAAGAGAAAACATCAGAATGAATGAATTAGGAAACAGTTAATGCGTGACTTACTTTTAAATCCCTATGAATGACGTGCTTTTGATGACAGTATTGTACAGCAGAAACAATCTAAAAACAAAATACCGTTGAATAATTAATGAGGACACAGTCTGAGCTTGTCTTCAAACCACCTGCCCCTGATACTCTGCCCGTAATGGGTGAGTCAAGAAAAACATCGGCGTTTGCTAAAATATACGATCATAAAGTTCACACCAATTCCAACATTCTATAGTTCACTCATAAAGTTAAAAACTATTCCAACATTCTATGGTTTATTCATAGCGTTGAAACCAATTCCAACTTTCTATACTGGGTGAATCAGAATAAGTTAAACGTTTAAAAGACTGCAATTTGCACGTGCATGCCTTTGTCTCTTTGTTTGAGCACTAGTAAACATCTCCGATTTCAATAAGGTTAAAAACAACTCTGGCGCTCTCCACTTTGTATCCGTTGATTCTCTGTAAGAAGATTTAATAAGCCATGCAAATGTACAAGAGGCACATATATTTCCCCTCCGTAGAAAATGATTATGCTCCCTGTTTTTTTTATTTAATTAAAAATTTTACAAGAACAAGGTACTTAAAACACCACATATGAACTACTTTAAACACTACTAAGACGATACCACGGGGAGCAAAAGACAATGACTACCCTGTGGCAATTACGTAAAGAACATGCTACTAAATTACAACCAACTATACAACTACAAAAACTACACATAAACGATTAAATACTGATAAATACTAGAGCCTGTTTCACAATAGAGGTCGGGCCAGCGCAGACGATAATGCTGAGATGAAGAAACCCTCAGCCGAGAGAACAACAACGACAACAACTTCCGCTGTCACTGCTCCCCCTCCAGAGCACCCACCGCTCAAGACGCCTGTGCTACCAGGTTAGGTTTTCTAGTTCACAATATTATTGATGCTCCATGTCACTATTTTGAAGCAAAAATAGACAAAATGTGATCAACATTTCTAGTAGCCTACGAATAGAAAAAATTATCCAAAAGAAGGGTCTACGAAACAAAGAGAAAAGCTTGTTACGGCTGCCCAACAATTATTTCAATTTTCTATTCAAATATTGTGCGAAACGCGTCTCAACAAAGGCAACGTAATTTAAGTTCCGTAGCAAGCCTTTGCTCTGTTTCGTAGACTCTTTCTTCTTTTGGATAATGGGTCTACTCGTAGGCTACATTTCTAGTCTCCACTACTCCGTTTCCAAGAGATCTGTTTTCAAGCATTTTGATGATGACACAAAAAACAAAAACAGATAAAGACTGCCCTGTTTGTTTCAAAACGGAATGATGAAAACGGGGCCTAAATTAGGGCACTAATTTAGAACGCTAACTATTTTTCGCTTCACTCAAGCGGTATACACCAAAAGGCTACTTTCCGGTCAGTCAAATTTTCTGAGCAAGCAGAATTTTACACAATCAAAAGTCGTTCAACTTAATTTATATTCAATTACAAAGTGACCTTTCTCTTGTAAACAATAAATTTCTGCCCACTCGGAAAATTCCACCGACTAAAAATTGGCCTTAACGAGAACGACGTCATCAAGGTCGAAACCAAGCCCACAATGGGTCTTTCACATATTCAGTTTTAAGTAGTATTCCATGTGTTGTCTCTCAGAGATGAGGAAAGCACAGCCCTTTTACGGATGTATGGTATATTTTAAAGACCTGCCGCCTACTTGTTTCACGGCGTAAAGCTGTTGTTGATGAATAATACGATAAGAAGCGTTCAATGTTAATGATCTATAGCTCGAAATTCGCTTCCTATAACAAACTATGGAAACTATAACCAAATTTTGGAAACGATTATCACATTAAGAAAATTAAAAAGAAGCTTCGGCGGACAAATTTGCGTAATCTATCCGCATGGAGTTCCAAAAATTTCAGCGGAAAGACTTTTTGACGCAAATTCAGCGTGAAGACTAAGGGTGAATAAAGGTCAATATCCTAGTACGTGAGGCGGGGGAAAGATAAAGCCTAATATGCAGCTCGGGGTTAGACATAGTTTCCTGGAGACGAGCTGGGGGCAATTAAATTACAGGTCGGGGGAAAGGATAGAAATTGAGCTGACTGGAAATTCACCCCTGGTGAAGACTGAAATTCTAACTTCCTTTATTTGTCAAGACACGTATAAACATCAGAACTAATTCATCAAACCTTTGATTTCCAAACAAAAAACCCCGTATCGTTCCATTTAAAAACAATTCTTGTCTCTACTCTTTATGGAGGTGCATAGCTGCAAAAGTATCAGAACCTAGGAACTAGGCTCCCAGAAAATGTTTAGCTATTGCAGACAATGTGCGCGAATGGCAAAGGCAAACAGCCACACAACATTCAAACAACAACAAAAATCTCAAGGATTTATGTCCCTTACAGCTCACACCAAACCATTTAAACATATAAAAAATAATTCAACAACAGAACAAATGATTTCGAAGCTAACCTGTCTAAATTTTGCTCTTGCTTCCTTTTCTTTCATTCGGCCATGTGCAACAAGATAGTCAAACACCTCGCCTTTAAAGAAATAATTAACAATCATTAGCTGAAATTATAGATTCCTCTAAAAGTTATCGATAACCTTAACCTTGTGTAAATCAGCAAGTAGCTATTTCTAGGACATAGCAATCACTCTAAAGAGGTAGTTTTAAATACAGTTAATAAGTTTCTTAAGTTCGTGTGCTGTTATCAAACTGTCCGTACAACCCTATACACCATATGCCTTAGTAGCGTTATGAACCAAAGCCAACTGGCTTGAAGGTTCTTTTCTTTCGCGCAGGTCTTTACTGCTACACTTTCGTAGTGAACCCTCAAGAAATAAGAAATGCTGGATGAGAAAAAAATAATCCCGTTTTGAAAGGCAACTGCTCCCTGGATATGAAGGAAATAATATTGGCAAATATATTATTTAATAGTGGACACGTTCAAATATATTTGGAACTTTACCTGATTGAAATCGGTCAGTCCGCTCTCAAATTATGACAGATTTTCTCGAGAAAGCTCCTTCAAGAGGCTTTAAAAACGGCATAAATTCACGATCAAATTTTCCTAATCTTTCTGTCTCACAGCAATGACTTGTACATGCTTCAGCACGTGTTATCCCATTGGGAGGATGAAAGTGCCATCCTAAGGGTCATAACAAAATTATTCCGGGCGATTTCATATTTCAAAGAGGATAATACGTGCCAAAGCTGTGAGGCAAAATTATTACGTAAAGTTGATCGTGATTTTTAGGCCTTTTTTGAAGGTTTCTTGTCATGGTTTCGCCGAGAAAATCCCTCTTAATTTCAGAACGGAGTGGCCGATTTCAGTCAGGTAAATTTTAACTTCCATTTGCACATGTCCAATATCAAATAATGTATTTGCCAATATTATTGTATCGATATCCAGGGAGCATTGGTCGTTCAAACGGGGATTGCTTTATTTCTACTCACTCAGTTACCCACACTAACATGCCTTTGCGTTTTCTGCAATCATTAAAGCTACATCAGGAGTACAAATAAGAGGTATTCAAACGGCTCCATAGGATAGGCGGTCACATACATTCTTGTAATTCTAAGATAGTAAAAATTCAACTTGAAATAACTATCAACGGTCCTTTTTGGACAAACTGGTTCAATCTCAGCCTTTTAGTCCTCAAAACACTACAATGGATGTGCGATAAAACGAACTGATTCACGCAAAACTTGTTAAAACTGATTTGATTTGCGCTTTCACACCTGACATATTTTTAGACTTACTTTAGGTTACTTAAGGGGTTATTAGTACATACCTCCACTTGCATACTCCATTACAAGATAGAGCGTCTTCTCTGTTTCAATCACTTCATATAGTTTCACTGAAAATGAAAATAAATAAATCATCAATGCTTTGATAACACCCTAAAAAAATTTCACATCCTCAAATAAAACACTTCACTTCTCGATTCATATTCTTCGATTTTCAAAGTTATTTTAAGACTACGGTCATCCGATACCGCCACAATTTGAAAACGGAAGGAAATTTGACGGTAAAAAACTCTCGTTGCAATATCCCCAAAAATTTGATGCCAAAGAAATGTACCCACACCTTCAGAATTGATCAGCCGTCGAAAATGTTCCGCTTTCGTCGTTTTCGAGTGTCCACACGATGCCGTGTTCAAAATGTGCCGGTTAGAGTTCCGTTTTCAAAATGTACCGTTTTCAAAATCTGCCGGCAAAAAATGTGCCGTTTTCGTGTGAACAAGAGGCCTATCCATCACATTTTTCACCGCTTTCAAATTGTGCAGGTATCGCGTGAACGCAGTCTGAGGTAAAGAACATTCTAATGAAACATGGTTCCTTTATAGTATAAATAGCTCGATGGCTTTTTTCAGAAACTTCTCTCGTGAAGATCATTTTTGTCTCGCAATAACTATCAGACTATCATCAAAAATATCAGTCTTAACTACCATACCGATACTTTGACTGTTATCAGGGGTGGGGAAAAATGAAAGAGATATTACTACTTATAAACTGTACCGCACACTGCCACGAAAGAAGCCTGGCAGATTAATTCCCTTTTGTATATATTTAACACAACAAAATCCCATGGGGCAACAGATTAAGTTCTTATAAAGTATTAGAGAAGAGTTATGTTCATTTCTATAAAAACATGAATAAATACCAACAGTAGAGAATTCATTTTAAGTTCTGATTAAATAAGCTTTAACTAACAAAACAACTAAGGACTTCTTCAAAGAAGACTAAAACGTGATTATCAAGACAAAATGGATCAACTCTACCGCCACTCATGCAGACAGTTGAGTTAAGCACCTCCTTATTGACAAAGCACTGTGTTACTTTCATCAAGGTCGCGGAGAGATTGCTTTCAGGTTAATATGGTAAAATGGAGGTACTGTAGCCACGCATAATTCATGCCTTCAGCATAGTTCATGCGTGGAAGATGGCCATATGTTAGCCAATTTGCTAAGCCCTATTACGAACATTCTATGTTTTGTTATGACCTTGGTTGGGACAATCAAATGATAAACTATATTTAAATTCAATGGGATGCTAAAATTCTCTGCGACTCAAATTATATTAGGGTGGGGTCTCTGATGCTCAAGGGCCATGCTTAGAGTTGAAAGGCAGTCGGATCGCTAGAACAACAGCGGTACGAAATTGCTGAAAGGTTGTTGCATAATAAACTAAATTGGAAGTCTGTGTTCCAGATAAATACTGCAACCTCTTTGTACTCCAAGGAACATATCTCAATTTCACTTAGCCTAATGCCTGCCTTGAAACTTTCGATGCAGTTCACTTTCACTCACTATTGTCAATGCTTTGTCGATGCAATGCCATTCTGGAGTCTAAGTGCAAAAGGCAGCTTAAAGGTCAAGGTAAACAAGGGCCTTGGATAGAAAATATTCAACAGTAAATCATTTTGCTCAAATGGAGCTTTATTACAAGAAAATGACTGTTCATGCCAATATGTAATATTTCAAGATTAAAGAGAGACAATTCGGCTTTCTTAGATCACTAACAAATGCATGAAAGAAGACCAAATTTGAAAATGTTTTCTAATTAAACTCCCCATATATTAGAAGAAAATGCACCTTGAGGTAAAGAAATAATGTATATGCTTTAATGATGTCATTTCCGCCATATTATAACCCTAGCCCCTGCTGCAACGTTGACAAGGTCAAATGAGTGATCACCCCTGTTGTGCCCCCATAAAACAGGCATCATCAATACCTTTCTCAATCACCATTATCCACGGCTCAGTTAAAATCTAAATCAGGACGACAGATGATAAAAACCCTTTGATTAATAAAACATCGAAATCGGTGGTGAAATACATTCACGTCAACACTCTGCAATATACGTCATACAAAATCTGCTTATAATTATTAAACCCAAAGCTGCTTGATATCATAAGACAGTGCTCCTACACATTATCTCCTCATGTACTAGACACTAGACTTATTACTTAAGAGTCCCTTGTTTCCCTGTGCTCTTTAACTTGAATGATTTTCTTCGATCAACATAGACTCACAATATTCCTCTGAAAAACGTGACCCTATGTAGACCCTTGCCGCAAGTTCGACGAATTCCATTGTGATTCTAGCTTCAATGGAGAATGTGAGCTTTACACTACTTAAGTATGTTAAGTTTTCATCATTAACTGAATGCCGAATGGGTGTTTCGTTGCATTTTGTTTCTGCGAGGTGATAGCTGAGAATGGGCCTAGGCAGAGTCAGCTTTTTGACTGACTTTTCTTTTCCTGTTGAGCAAGGTTTACTGCAGGGATACACGGGACTTAGGTAATCAGTCTACCCATGTACTCATCTAATAATGAAGCAATGTTATGCTGTGGATTGCAAGGGGTGTGTTTGACCTGTACCAATCTCGTGCTGGGTAGACTTGATTCGTATTTGATTCTGCATAGGTTCTGAGAACATTAGACTTGGCAGGTTCAAAAAGCCTTCCAAACCCTCTGCTCCAAAGCGCAGAATTCTTTTAAAGCTTCAAAGAGATTTCAGAGACCTCTTTTGGGTCAAAATTCTGATTATTTTCAGAATTCCTGTTTGGTTAAAACTTAAAACTTCCGATATCCACCTCTGCACCGTCATTTTTTTATGAATCCTGCTGGTCTGACTGTTTGCTTTCTAGCGGACACAATTTTCATCTTCCCCTATGATTTTATCTACTTCCAATTTTGGATTGAGAATGCATGAGATCAAAAGCATAGTTACTGAAGCAGCTGCGGTTTGGGGGCAGCAGCCCCCAAAAATTTTCGATCGAAAGAAGAAAGCGCATGTACGAATCAGTCAGTCAAATCAAGATTGAATTTTGCATTATCCAATAGATCTTTTAGCTATTTTACAAAATTCTGAATCGAACGATATTGTTATACATTTTGTAGAATTTTCGAACGAGAAGCTCGAACGCCACTCAATAGAACTTTTCATATAAAAATGTATAAAAATATCGCTCGATCCAGGCTCTTTTGTAGAATAGCTAAAGGTCTATTAGATGATAGAATTCATGTGTGTTTTGTTTGGAAAGCCAATCAGTTGTCTCGATGCAATTCAATTCAATGTTTGTTTTTCGTGGAAAATATGTCCGCTAAAGAGCATTTAATCAAATACGCCCTAAGTTGTATATAACATAATAAGCTACTGAGAAGGAAACACTTATTGGTCCACATTAAAACTATATAATTTCAATAATGGTTTTCCGTTGCGATTTCCAAATACGCCCTCCATGCCAAGATATCCAGTCCTTTAACTTCCGGTTATTACCATACCATGTGCACCCCTGCCTATCTTTCAGCTTGAAACATATTTTATCTAAGACCATAATGGGCAACTTTTGACATAGTCAAGATTTGCAAGAAACCCCATAGCAAAATAAACTTATGTTGTCGCAACCCCAGAATGTAAAATTATGAAATGTTCCATATGGCCTGAACGACAGTCATCTATATCATAAATGAAGCAAGATGAAGTCCAAAGTCCATTATTTTTTTACAAACTCCGTGTTTTTCCTCAGCAGTGCCCCTATTTCTACATATTTCTATGTTTGAAAACTATTAATACTTGTAGCCAAATACATAGAGCATAATATGCATATAAAAAATTCTTTTGATCATGGAAATGATGGAAATATTTGCAACTTGTCATCATTCTTCATATGTATAAAGTTACTACTTTAAAGGCCTTCATAGCTACAGTACACGTATTTTTTTATAAGAAACAAAGAATTTGAGCCAGTACTGAAAGTTTCTTGAAATAATCAGATTTTGAGTACTCAGAGTTTCTTATGAGTTTCTAATAGGTTCCATAACAATCTTCATAGTTACTACCTGTACCGTCTTGAACATTTCAAAAAGAAGTTTTCTGAAGCCTTTCCTATGTTTAGACATTACGCAAGTACCTTCAGAGTAATATAGTACAGGAAACAAGTTAAAATAAAATAAAAATCTGCTAAGGATTTCCTTTATCAAAATAAATAGTATTTTAAGTTATATTTTCCCAGTACTGGAGTTTCTTAATTTTTTGGAGATCGCAGAGTTGAGTTTCTTATAAGCAGTTTCCTATAAAAAAATACGTGTATAGCGACCATCAATTCTGAGAATCAAATAATACAAACCAATGAAGTTACATTCAACAAGGCTTAAACTGTATATGCAGGGACATAGGGTGCATACGAATTGCCTTTCCAAACATCTTCCTTTGCTATCTCCTCTTTGTGCACTTATGGGCTTTTTATCTTCTCTGTATACTAACTTTAAGTTATTAAATAAAAATCCTTACCTATGTTAGGGTGATCCAGAAACTTCATGATTCTCACTTCACGGAAAAGCTGTGTAAGAACAAGATTACAACATGAGAAAATTGTTTACATTGTTATATAAAATAACTTACTGTAAGTAAAACATTTTTGAGCTCCTAGAAACCTCCAGGTGTGAGGAGACACTCTTGTGCCAGCCATACGATTTTAGGCGTAGCCTTAGGCAACCTTAGGTGTTGCCTTAGGTGATCTTGGGTGTAGCCATACGATTTTAGCAGGGGAGCTGTAAATCCTTCTCTTGTTCATGCTCCGGTGAGTTTCTTCGAAACTGTGCAATAGACAACAAAGGGTAGTTTTCAAGAGAGCAGTTAGTTATTTTGAGCAATTCAGGAATGCAATTTTCCGCCCAAATCAACCACCCCCCCCCCCCCCCCTCAGTATTTGAGGAGAGCCTGGAGGGAGCAAGAATTATGGCTCTCCTCAAACAGCTAACCCTGATGATAAGGCCTGTATCAGAAAATTCAATTTGAAAATGATTTATCCTATATTCTTCCATTTTTTGGAGCAAGGCTAATCCGTAACAACATTCGTTCCTACTATACAATCTAAATAAGACCTGAAGCAACCTACAGTAATCTTTCTCATTTCTATCACCATGGATACTTACCTGCTGTTAAGTAAACAGGTTGTATGATGCCTTTATTTAGTTGTCTGTGTTTGCCCAAATGGTTTGTGTACTGCTGTTAATTGATTTGTTCAGAAAACTATTTGTCAGACTGCGATTCAAAAAATTTTGTTTAGATATAGCAGTAGTCTGACTAAAAGTAGTAGTCTGATCTCCAAACTAAAAACGTGGTTCACTGACCACATCATAAATTTGTTCTGAATTGTATCACTACACCATAATAGGAAACTTCTCTCGCACCCCCTCTTTCATCTGTCTTTCACGTCATAAAAAAGTGTTTTCTAATGAAGTATCCATATTTTGAATGAAAATGATAACTTGTTGCACATTTCTTCACACTTAATATGGTGGTTTATTAGGCCATAATTTTAGGAAAGTAAATACCTTGAGTGAAGAAAGTAAAAGTGAAATATTCTCCTACCTTCTGCAAGCTTGTTGGGTTCAACTGAGTTTTGTCAATAATCTTGATTGCAACCTGATGATGAAAGGAAAAATATCAGCAAACTTGCAGCATACGAAAGATTCCATCTTTTTATAAAGAAAGGATCTGCAGTAATTAATAACTCTTGACAGTAGGTAGCAATTCAAAAAGCCCACAAGAAGCTTGAGATCAATAAAAGCATGTCACTCTCTTGAGGCTTTTGCTTGCAGCTACACCCCTGCAAATTGATATTATTTCTTCATTCATTATCTTGTACTGCAAAGTGATAGGAAGAAGTCCATTCATATGCTCTCATGATAATAACCAGTTCCACTAGGAAACACATTTTAGCTGTCCACAGCTCAAGATAATATCCTTATCTGTTCAGTTGTGGCACTACCAGACTATTACACTAGAGTCATTAAAGTTTAGGTAAAAGTTTTCCAATATTTTCCAATATTAACTTCAATGAAATTGTAATACATGTCCAAATCTCAGCTGCAAATAAAACCTAGCAAAAACACTTCACAATTCACGCACTAGCATGATACCGTTGATATACTATCAAAACACAAGAAGAATGAAATGCACTATTATATGGCTGTGGTAGCATTTAACTCAAACACTACTTCTTGCAGCAACATTAGAATCGAATTGCATTCGTTCAAACTCATACAAGACAGAGTAATTCTTTGGGTCAGGGTATTTCCGGAGGATCACCGGGGTGCATAAACAAAAGTATCCCTCTAAAGAACAAGCCTCTAGCGCCTCAAGATTTCCTGGATACTTGAATGTTCACATTACCCACCCTTGAAAGCAGAAAATATATTGCATCACACAGGTATTTCCGGATTATCACTGGGGTGCAAAGCAAAAGTCCCCCGGTAAAGAACAAGCCTGGAACACCCCACAAAGATTTCCTGAATATTTAAATGTTCACAGTACCCTTGAAAGCAGAAACCATATAGTATCTTTAACTGCATAGCAAGTTTTACCTGCCATCCCTCGAAAATCTGATTATGGCAAAAAGAACGACATTTAACATACAAAGACAAAAAGAGATGCATTTCCTAAACTTTTTTATAAAAATTTGTAGTTCACTACTAGTAATTGTATTTCATCTCAACAATTGAACAATTAGGTAAAAGTCTTGGGATTCAAGGCGAAAATCCTGCAAGGGTTGTTGCTCAAAAGATTTTCTTTTAGATATTATCTTTCCCTAATCTTGGCATTTATACAAATTTCGTTCGGTGTTCATATACTGATTAGTGGGCCCTTTTAAATGGAGATTTACCAGTAAGCAATATTCTAAATTCTCTCAAGCTTTCAAATCAATTCAAAGGAAACATAAATCTAAACCCTAACTTCTTTGTGCCAACTAGAAACAACCTGCACACCTGCTGATAATTTACTCCCTATGTACTGAGAATTTAGGGTTATAAGTTTATGTGCTGAAAGCTTTACACTTGAAAAAGAAATTTTGGTGTTTTGAAATATCTTTTTAGAGAAATGGGAGTTTTTGAAAACTTTTTCAAATTGCAAAATAGGAAACAACACTGTTAACAGTTAACTGTAAGGTAAGACCATTTTCAATAAAAAATAAGACAAATACTGAATTGGCTCCCAGTATTTGCATCTACTGTAATATAAAGACTTTCTTTAACTTGTCTATATCCAGCACTCAGTTCTCATGGCATGGTTTCTTAATAAGTTCTGAATGAAAAAGTGAATGTGAAATCCACAAAAGAAGAATTTTCCATGGGAAATTTCCAACCTTTCATTCACTGATTGTCAAAAGCAAAGCAAATTTCAATTAACTTTTGTTAATCCACAGCAAAATCCTTGATGTGGCAAAGGACCTTATGATGACAAAAGAATGTTTATATAACTACACATGTAAGAATCAAAATTAAAGGGGCCCATTAGCCATGTACGAAGAACGCTGGTACAGGACAGCCTAAAACAGCTTCACAGGAAAGAGCACATGCCAACCTTCTCGTGTATGTCCGTAAAAGAGCTCAGACATTTCTGGATGGGAGCAATGAGCTTGCAGGTTGTTGTTGTTGTGCCTGGCTTTCCTTGTATTCCTGTGTTCTGATTTGAAGCGTGCGAAAACTCAGCGATCTCTAATTAGCGTTCATTTGGCAGAGAGTTCGTTTGCATTCTCTAGATGTTCCGTCCCATAAATTCGTCCCTTAAACTCACTTAGCCCCGCCTTGGCCCACTTGAATAGACCAAGGCTAAGGCCTAAATGTCCAATTTCCGACATTTGTTGAAGATTTCGTTCTTTCTTGTAGTTCTCTAAGCTCAAAAGGCTATAATAGTAGTGGTCCTATTACTACAGCTCTAAAACTGTAGAGATCGGTGACAGCAGATAATGCTGAGATGAAATTATTTATTTTATTGAGACATCATCGTTGCTACCTCAGAATCGCCAGATCGTCCATATTGGATCGTGATTTCAGTCAGTAAGGGAACTTTGCAACTTCTCTAGGATTAGATTTCATGATTGTTATCAGAATTACTACAGTTCTAAAACAGTAAATGCGGAGAAGATCGGCGACAGTAGATAATGTTGACATGAAATTATTTATTTTATTGCTGAGATTTCTGTCAGTAAGGGAACTTTGCCAATATCAANAAATCCTTGATGTGGCAAAGGACCTTATGATGACAAAAGAATGTTTATATATATAACTACATATGTAAGAATCAAAAAAACTGCTCCATCCACTATTTCAACAAAATAATACTGCATAAGACAATTTTTGTCTGATTATGCATAGTCACGGTCAGAAAACAGTAAAGTCTGGATTTACACAATTTTAGATACTAACATGTGAAGGGACATATCACTCCCTAAAAATCTTGTACAATTTCAATGAAAATCCTTTTGTTTTCCTGAGGAATCCTTGATATCCTCTATAAATTCATTTCTTCTCATAGAAATCTCATACGCCTTTTGAGGGAGTGATACAGTACACAAATTGATAACATGCACCAAACAAGCTAACTCCAAGACTGCTCAGAATGAATGCCAACAAATGTGAAGACAACTTGCTTTATCATTTTTAATGAAGTATCATGCGTGGGTGAAATGAAAGTCTTTTTTTAACCCCAGCAGCCAAAACAATCAGCCAACATTCACCCAAAAATTGTTGGCTGTCAATGTAAGATCTTGCCCACCTTTTTTGCAGCTGTTGGGATTCAACATTTATTGGGATTAAAGTTTGAAATTGATAAAAAAGTTGTGAGCCCATGGTAGGAATTCCCATTGTTTAGGGGTGTTTTTGGATAATGTTGTATTGTTTGGCCAGGTCAGCCAACATTTGTTGGCCTTGTGGGACAATTGCATGCAAGGGCCAATTAGAGGAAAGGTGTCAAAATCAAACATGCACAACAGATACAAGAGTGAATTGCAGTATAAATACCAATATTCTGGTCACTGATGTATTTCTACTCCTAAAAGAACTGCAACACTAAACATGACGAAAGCTGTACTGCTAACAAGCAACAAGGAAAGTAATTCTCTTGCTGCAAAAGAGAACCGTATATTCATACTCAGGTTCTGTGCCAACATGATCTCATTCTAAAGCTTAAAATCTAATATATTTCCGTAAATGAGTCACACCTGTTCTCAAAATATCCCACTCTGGTTTTTTAAGGGTGTGGAACATCCTGTTTTGCACTTCAGCAGAGCTGCTAATGAAGCCTTCATTGTAAACAATCCTACAAGTGGTATTATCATCATTTTACTGCCAGGGAGCATCCATAATTTTGGTATGACACTGCCTTTAAACAACAAATACCACTACAATAGATCTATTTGGAACAGCCTCCACTTGAAAATAGCTTTTTACATTATTCAAGTGGAGGCTAACTTTAAAAGGATGCTCATTTTGTCTCAGCACAAAGAGGTACACTTGAAATCAATGCTACTCAGTTTCCATCCTCTACTAAACTGTGCCGGAGGTTTTTCTGAGCATTCATGGCTAAGCTGTGAGTACAAGAAAGAGACTACTACTTGTACATTTATTCTTCAAAGCAGTAAATATTGTTTCAGGCAAATGCTTCCCAAAATATTAAGGGAAAAGTTTACCGACCAAAAAATTGAAAAACTTTGCGGAATATCATTTGGAATTTTGACTCAAGTTTAAATCATGAACCTTTAAAATTGCCTTGTGTACGATTTATCATAACCTGGCAGAATTGGGAACTTTTTCTTGCACCCTATAGTATGTTTCTATATCTCAACCTGAATTCAATGTGAAAAAAAAAATTTTGCTGTTGGAACTATTGCAAAAGAGAAAGGTAGCTACAGTATTTCAAGCCCATCAAAATTCCAATTTCTACATTCCAAAATTTTTGAAAGAAATCAACGCTGTCAAGAAAAGCAGAAGACTGGCACCTGCAGAGGTGCAAACAAATTTTCTTCATGTGAGCCAAATGAATGGACACAAAATTTCCTGCAAGGGAAATGTTCACTTCTTTGTTTCAACAATTTTTTCACGCTGTGTAAAACGATTTGACCAAAAATTCCTGTGGAATAATCTTGATATGGGACATCAAGCGGTGCTTGCATGCTGGCTCAGTGGAAATTATGCCCCTCTATCAACCCCTTCCCTCTACTCGTTGTTGGTATGTTTTTAAAGCAAGGCAGCAGCGGGGTGAAAATTTTCTCAACATGTAATGTCCTATATTGTAGATCGCACCAAAAGAGATTTGCTTTTTGCAAGAAGAGCTAGAGAATATGAAATGCATATAGGATGTCTGGGTTTGAATGAATTTATATGGATTTTACACCTTTTTACAAGCAGCAACAATTGAAATACTGTATGACCAACTACTTGACAGGATCCATAGTAAAATTGCTATAAATTTTTACAAGATCCAGCTGCAACATTTCTCATTTTACCAGNTTCTCAACATGTAATGTCCTATATTGTAGGTCGCACCAAAAGAGATTTGCTTTTTGCAAGAAGAGCTAGAGAATATGAAATGCATATAGGATGTCTGGGTTTGAATGAATTTATATGGATTTTACACCTTTTTACAAGCAGCAACAATTGAAATATGACCAACTACTTGACAGGATCCATAGTAAAATTGCTATAAATTTTTACAAGATCCAGCTGCAACATTTCTCATTTTACCAGAAACAGCCTTGAAGTCGCAATGCAAAAATCTAAATAAATTGCACCCTGGTCCCTGTGCCCAGAACAACACAGTGCATTCCCCATTGTTTTTAGAGAACAATCATTCCTAAAGAGGGGTTGTTGCCCTGTTCCCCTAAAAATGAAGATTCTCTAAAAATATCAAAAATTGGATTTATACAGAATCTAAACATTTCTCAAATTCGGAATTGTGGTAAGGCCCCAGCATTGGAAACTATCTACTATAACTGGATGCTGCTGCGCTGCATGCAAGGCCCTAAGATCTTCAGCATAATTCAACTAAATAACATCATTGTTTCTTGGTAATAATCAGATCTCTACTATATTGTAGTCTGTGCTATCGCAATGCACCCAGAATGAAGATTATGACCCAGTTTGCACGCTCGCCAAACTGGCTTGTTTAATTGGTACATTTACAGGGGACCTTGTGGATCCGATCTCACTTGGATCTGCTATTCATACCCATATGGGCACGCTTTCACAAACGATCCCAATTTGAATCCGATCCCAAAAAGGTCTTGTGCAAACAGTTAGGATCTAATCCATACTGGTACGGATAGGAAGTGACACGAGAAAATTCAAAAAACTTTGTTGACAGTTCAAAGGACGCAATCAAAAATAAGATAAAAGTTCTACCAGAGAACAACTAAAAGCTCATCGAGTCCAATTGGATCTAATCCTGTGTAAATGCGAACAGTTCTGGATCCGATCCCATGTAAACGCCCCTTTAAACATAAGATCCTTTTGGATGATTACAAAGTTCTAAGCTATGATTGTGCTATCGGGATTTTAAGTTCGCCGCCCATTTGCCAGCCAAGGTCCCTTACGAAACAAGCAAGCATACCAATCTCTGATTAAAGACATGAAATCTGTTCATCGAAGCCTCAGGCCACAAATGATCCTTGATGATTTCTTTTTGTTGACACTGTGCAAATCTGGCTACAATAATCTTTGCCATTAGTCAATTAATCAGTGCCCGGATGAAAGAGATTAAAGAGACTGAAATGGATCATTTGTATTAATGACCAAAATGGAAAGTACATGCAGCCAAATGCACAGATATATCGTGAGCATTTTCAAAGTGCCTTTGGCACGATTCGCGCAAGGCGCAAGTTGTTTTCCACGATTCGCGCAAGTTGTTTTCCACGTCTGAATAACTCAAGAAACTCAAGAACTTTCGAGAGTTTCTGCTGCCTCAATGCGGGTCCACTTCTAACCTAGGGCATGTTGTGTGAAATGAAACAAACTACTTAGGGCCTGTTGTGTGAAATGAAACAAACTGTTAACTAAAATTTGCCTATATCCCAGTGTAAATTTCATTGCATATTAGCTTTTCCTTAAGGTACTGTGTTTCATGGTTTCAGCCCTGCCACGCCCATTTCATCGGACACCGATATGGACGCAGAGGATCGAATCTGAAGCAACTCCCTTGTTTCATATAATTCCAGCATGAAACAATCAAAATAAAAAAATTTCTGGCACAGATACAAATTGCTCAAAATCTGCGGGACATTAATACAAATTTGGTCTGAATGACCATTAATGATCCTGTCTTTCGACCGCTTGCCATAAAGCATGAAAAAGGCTGCTGTCAAGTTTTCGTTGGTATTCTTTGCGCAGGAGGGATAATCATTGGATAATTGCGTGCCAAACGCACTTTTTCTTGTCTTTGTGCTAATTATCTGCGATAACATGCTGATCAATCACACTAATGAGCGTTACTGACTGACTGACTGACTGACTGACTGACTGACTGACTGACTGACTGACTGACTGACTGACTGACGGACGGACGGACGGACGGACGGACGGACGGACGGACGGACGGACGGACGGACGGACGGACGGACGGACGGACGGACGGACTTCGAAGTCGCTTCTTAGATTACAAAGTACTTTGTAATCAAAAATGGATCGGATTCAAATGGATCTCATTCCATCTGCATCTGATCCCATCTGGATCCGATCCCATGTAAATGGCGTCTATATGCACACCGTCTGTTCACCCAACTCCTGGACAAATGCAGAAACTTGGTTTCTTAGCCACAGCACTAATTATCTCCTTCATCCTTGTGTTTCATGTCAGCGGGGTCCCAGTGGACACTGTTTTTGTAGTCCCCCCTTTTGAGCTGCGTTTTAGATCATAAAAGCGCATTCTGTATTACAGAACTCTCCTAAAAACCTCTTCTATCTAAGTGTGAATGAATAGGGCATGGAGTAGCACCTTTATGCAAGCTAAATGAATTGTCCATGATTTGAGTGAATAGACTACATATGATAGGTAGATCTGAGAATACCACCCAAACAATTGTTGGCACAACTGAAAATATGCAATTTTTCCAAATTTGGTACACCATACCAGCTGCAACCCATATTTTCACTCAAATTTTTGAAACTTCACAAACAACATTTTTAGCTGGTCCACCTGAGAGGTTTTTGGAAAGTGGCAACTCTGTAATCTTCCTAGAATGGAAGACTCTCAAAAAAAATTGGAGATTCAGTTTTTGCAACCCCTCTGTGATATTGTCCTGTCTTTTTTATGTTGGTGTGGTAATACTGTAACGTTGTAGTATTGCAGTAATGCAGTATTGTAGTAAATTTGTGTATGGTAGTATTATATATTGTAATAATGTAGTATTTTGCTAACATTGGTTTGTAAAAAAAACTAACATTGGTTTGTAAAGGGGGTTAGGGGCCTAGCAAACTTAGATCCTTTATTTACATAAACAGTCAACATTTCTCTCCAGATTGTAGGTCAAGTTGACCCCAATCAAGCTCCTTCCACAACAATGCCTGTTAATTTGAATAATCCTAAAGAATGAGGAAGGCTGCCTAATTTGAACAGAGGTTGGCCCAACCCACATTTTATGCAAGGTTTTGTATGTGATTGAAGTCAGGCGGATACAATTTAGCAGTAAATTATTTCGGCATCTAAATTGCGTGAAACTTTTATAATTTGCGTCATTCAATTGTTTTAACCTTAACTGTTGTGATTCCCGTTGCGCACAATTCTTATTGGTTGACGTCGTCCGGCTTTGCAGAATGTAATTGTCTAAGGGGCCTTCGACTTTCGATTTTCATATTTTTTAACGGCATTGGGCCGTTAAGGGGGGAGGGGGTTTTACCTTAGGCCGTTAAGAAAATAAAAAATCGTACGAAAATCTCTTAGCGATTTTTTAAAAACTCATGACCTACAAAACCTAAAACATGCAGAGAAAAACGGCAGTATTTACATCCTTTTTGCATTTAGAGTCTTCGATTACGTTGAACTTGGCTGGGCCTAGGAGTAGTAGCTTGCCCTAAGAAAATTTGATTGCGATCAAGTAGGCCATTTANCTCCAGATTGTAGGTCAAGTTGACCCCAATCAAGCTCCTTCCACAACAATGCCTGTTAATTTGAATAATCCTAAAGAATGAGGAAGGCTGCCTAATTTGAACAGAGGTTGGCCCTACCCATATTTTATGCCAGGTTTTGTATGTGATTGAAGTCAGGCGGATACAATTTAGCAGTAAATTATTTCGGCATCTAAAATTGCGTGAAACTTTTATAATTTGCGTCATTCAATTGTTTTAACCTTAACTGTTGTGATTCCCGTTGCGCACAATTCTTATTGGTTGACGTCGTACGGCTTTGCAGAATGTAATTGTCTAAGATCAACACCACGCCAACTTCATGTTAGGCCTGGAATGCACATCTAAATCTTTGCACGAAATTGCGGTCACAGATCGGTTAACGTTCCAAAACCACAGACACACATTTCCAAAATAATAAGAATATATTATTAATATAACTAACCTCTCGGCCAGTTGGTAAATGTTTCGCAAGTTTGACTTTGGCGAAGTTTCCTTTTCCGATGGTTTTGATGAGTTTGTACTTTCCGATGTAAACATCGTCACTACCGCCAGAAGTGCGGCCTCTGCTTCTCGTCGATGAATGACCATCGTCACCCTGAAAATAGATCAAAAAGCACGCGTCAAGCAGGCCAAATTACAAACAAAACAACAAAAATAGTCCTTCATCTTGTTGATCTATAAAATAACCCACAAAGGTACCATCAGATCGGCCTATTCATTTTCTCGCTTCCTTCTGTGCTTCAACAAAACTGCTGCGCGCTTTCCGAGTGCGTCTTGTTTT
Organism: Aurelia aurita; assembly: GCA_004194415.1. Classification (NCBI taxonomy): domain Eukaryota; kingdom Metazoa; phylum Cnidaria; class Scyphozoa; order Semaeostomeae; family Ulmaridae; genus Aurelia; species Aurelia aurita. The sequence continues at coordinate 737,366 of REGM01000031.1, forward strand.
GATGGCGCCCATAATTTTCATTTCACAACTTCAAGGCGGCCATTAAATTTCTGTGACCTTTTTGGATACCATAAAAGGTAAGATTTTAGTAATTCCAACGCACTTTGGGTATGCAGTTTGACTGCTAACATATTTTGGATGGGAGTTGATATGAGTGGCGGTTGATCTTCGGGAAGCTGCAGTGGTTTGTTGTGGTGTACACTCGAAAATTTCTGAGCTAGAAAACCCACTATTTCCGAGGCATTTACAGGTAGAGAGTACCTAATATAAACAAAATCATCGAAAAGGTATCTCTGTATTAATTAACTAAACAATTAGCTAGGAATTTTGAGGATAAATACCCTATTGCCCCTGCTGCTTGATGAGGGTGTTCTGCCTGTTCTTGAATGCCCATGATGAGAGTGTCCATGTCTCCCATCTGCGCCCTCCGCCACAGTCGTAAGGCCTGGTCTCCCAGACATATTCCACCACAGTTAAACAGCCTTTACGAATCGTGTTTCGACATTATCTTCTAATTCTCTTGCTTTAACTTGCCATCCAAACGAACAACCGCCTCGTAAAGTTGAATTCAGAAGGCCAACGAAGATTGTGGCCGTAGGAAAACACCGTTGACTTGAAAATCTCTTGCAGAATAATGCAGCGAAAAATTACATTTCCTTCAAGGGTTGGCCTCGTATGCTTCTAATTCCTACTCAGCTACCTTCTCCAAAGATATCAGGTCTTTATTTTCTTCTTCTAAGTGCTCTACCTTCAACAGAAGCTTGATAGTGTCTGCTGGAATCTAGGCCTTCCTGTCGCAGCAGACAAATTCCAACATGGAGACACTGACACGCACAATGTTTTCCTCCTCGTATCACCGCAGAAAAGTTACATGTTGCAGTAAACTGGCATCCAATTCAAGTCTTAAAAAGCTCTAAACATCTAGCTGAATCTCTTATGCATCAATTTTGAGTTGGATATGATCGTTAGATGCTTGAAACAGCGTAGAAAAGCGAGTGAAAGCAAGGCCTTCCCGTCTCGAATTCCAACATGGAGAACAAAACGATTCTGCAAATCCCGACCTTGAAGCAAACAACACGTACTAGTGCCCAGACTCCAGCAATAGTAACATTCGTCGGCCACTCCTTGCGAAATAATCTTACGTGAGAAAGGGAAGCAAGTTGAGGGTTAATTAAATTTATTGGGGAAAAATACCCTGTAAAGTCACCCGTTTATTATCTTACCGATCCTTATGCTTTTGTGTGAAATAATGGATGTGGTGTGCTAAGTGAGCTATTTGAATGACACGTTTCTGTGACACAGTGACATGACATTATAAAGTATGACATTACTCACAGGAGAATAGGGTTCTGGTAAGACCCTGTAAAGTCATCCGTTTATCATCTCATATGTTGGTCCAAAATTGTGCAGTTGTTATGAGTGTTCAATTTTACAAACCGCTTTCTTTGACGCTGTGATATCACAAAAATTTGAAGAAAGTCAGAAAGTGTGATCTATGTTTGTCTTGAGAATTGTTTCAGTTTCATTTTTCATTCAACAATCATCCTAAATACAATAACAAATTATCAAATATAATACATCAATTAATTCTTATACATGACAATTTACAATCTATACGCAAAAAAAACAAAAAAACTAAACCGAACACATAAGGCAACATTACAATTTGTGTTTAGAATGATTGTCTTAGGAGGAGTGCTCAAAATAGATCAGCTAATCGAGAGAGCCCCCTTCCCTCCCCCCCCCCCCCATAAAAGAAACTAAAAGGAATTTTCTTAAAGCAAAACCAGGTGACCATGTACTCTCATGTACCTATAACATGTATAACAATATACATGTATACATGATTCAGATTTCAGATTTTCAGATTTTCATTAACTCAAAATAGCCTAATACAATTTTAAACAAAATAGTATAAGTTACCAGCTACTTTAAGAATTTAATTACTGCAAAAAAAAAAAAACAAACAAAAAAAACACGAACAACAAACATAACATTATAAACTAAAGGAGAACTAAAGAAGAGCTAAAGATATTCAAAATGATGACAATACTATGGATCATGGATTGCTAGCACTATAATTCTGTTCATACGATGATGTTAAACATGTATTGATATATTCATATATGACAGGTGATACATTTGGATCGCGCGTTGTCATTAAATATAAGAATTTTGATGAAGTATCCATGTATCTGAAAGTAGGTTTGTATTTTGAAATGGTTTTGAATGCTGTTTCTCTTGCTTTTTCGTTGATGCGACAACTTAAGAGACAATGTTTTTCGTCTTCAAGAATATCGCATGTCTGGCACTTTCTTTCTTCTGGTTTCTTTCTAGGCCTATGATATCTTCCACTTTCTATCTGTAAGCGATGATCTGACAGTCTAAATTTACTTATCAATATTCGTGAAGGCAATGATTTTACTTCAGATAAATATGGTTCCATTATAAAGTCGCTTTTAAATTGGCAATAAGTGCGCATCTTAGGTTGTTTGCGTAATTCTGTGAAGGTGTTTTGTTGTTCGCAATCCATGATTCGTTGGTGGATTACATTTACTAAACTACTGTTGATGGTGTCACTTTCGGTATTATGGTATATTTCCCATAAATCTCCCATCCCGTGTTTAAAAAGAATATTTTTCATGTTAGTAGCCCACGATGAATTACTTTCTAAGCTATTACTATATAATTTGTTTACGATTTTATTCCTATTTCCACTAGCTATGCGGACCCAATTTTTGATTGTTGATTTGAAACCTATTGCATTAAGATTGTGTCTACCTAACTCACATCGGCATCCTACGTTAGAGGTATTCCTTTTTACCCCCAATAGATTCTTGCACAACTTCATGTTCAGTTTCTCAATAGGATTTGTGCTGTTAGAACTCGCTTTGAAACATCCCCAAACATCAGCCCCGTATAGCAAAATCGGTCGCACAAGGGCATCAAAAAGTTTAATGGTTAGCCGAATGTCCTTCCTAAACACAGAACCAAGAATGTTCTTAAGTTTATAGTAAGCCTTAAGACCTCGTTTGTAAATGTCGTTGAGTAGCTCTTTTATACTGAAAGATGGTGACATTAAAAAACCCAAATAACTAAAATGTCTAACAACTTCTATTTCTTTACTATCAAAGAAAAATCTATTTGTTTTTAAAAGTCGGCCTCCCTTGTTAAAAATCATACACTTTGTTTTATCAATATTGACTCTCAATTTGTTATCTGTGCAAAACGTCTTTAGACCATCTAAAGATTTTTGCAATCCGTCTTTTGTCTCAGAAAGGATGACGATATCGTCAGCCCAGAATAAGGATCCTATGTTCAAATTTCCATACTGTGCAGGTGTGCTTACATCTTTGTTGAAAAGTTGTGGCAAGTCTGATAGAAAAATGTTGAACAAGGTAGGGCTTAATATGCAGCCTTGCTTAACTCCACTGTTGACTGGGAAAAAGTCTGTTCTTTTATTTCCAATTTGGATACACGTCTGGTCGTTTTTGTACATGGACTCAATTACGTTAAATAATTTTCCTTTTATACCCAAACTATACAACTTTTTCAGTAAAACATCTCTTGATATTCTGTCATACGCTTTTTCGAAATCGATGAATGCAGCGTATAATTTCTTTCCTTTGATGTTGCAGTACTGATTGAATAACGAATGTAGCGTTAAAAGATTGTCTGATGTTCTATTTCCTTTTATGAATCCAATTTGTTCTGGTTTAAAGATATTTTTTGACGAAGCAAATTCAGTTAATCTTTCATTGATGATCAAGTTAAAGAATTTTCCAAGACACGAGGTCAGAGCTATACCTCTATAATTGTTTTCGTCAGATTTAGAGCCTTTTTTGTGAAGCGGTATAATAATACTTCTTGNTGTGTCTGATTTTCAATTTCATGTTGGTTTCTTCTTCTTATGTGAAATGCTCGAGGTGTGGCTGGTGTTCAAAGTGAGCAATTGCACTGATATCTTTCCCTGACGCAGTAGAGTGGCAACACACAAGTGTGAGCTGTGCTTGTCTAAGAGAAGTTTTAATTAGGGGCCGTCCATTCCTCGTGCCCTGCCTTAGCCTTGGTTAGTTTATTGGTAAATATGAGAAATCATCAGCTGGGCAATTTTATGGTACCCAACCATCGGTGTCAACTCCAGGCATAAATAATAAACGGGGTCCACAAAACATTAAAAAGCCAGTCAACCGTTTCTCAATGTTTTTGTGTGAAATGTTTGATGTGATGTGGTGTGCGCTTCAACAATGTGACTGACAGCTTTCTCTGACATATGACAACACAAAGTCAAAAGTTTGAGTTTCAGGTACTAAAGACCCGTATGTAAAGTAAAGTCATCAATTTAGAATCTGTTTGGTTTTGTGTGAATTGATTCATGTGTTGTGCAACGTGAACAAAATTGGAGCAACTGTAGTCTGTAAAAAAGATTATGTGGATGTCTATAATATCCTTCTTTTGATCTAATGGCTTGAAAGGAACTTTGGGTACTTTACTATATTTCTACCCTGGACTTTTTGATTTCTTGATTATTTTTCAAAATTATAGCCTATTTTTATGTTTCAACTTATTTGACATTATGACATCATCAAAATTCTAAGTCTTGAACCGGAAAAGGGGCAGGCTTATGCTTACCACTGTATATACTTCCCACTTAGACTGACTACCTCAGTCCCAGTTTCGCTTCGTTTATTGAATTGGATGAAGGCACTCCGCTTCAACTATGTTGTAGCGATTATCAGTCCATCAAGGAGCGAAACTACGACGATTGCAATAAGTCTAGCATATAGTCATAAACTATGGCTTTCTTGAAACATTCTACCATTTTATCCCTATTCATTTTGAAGTTTATAATGGGTGAAGGTTGAAGTTAAAGCTTTGATTGTTCTCATGAAAAAGAACGCTGTAATTCTGAAGACAATCAAGAAATCAAAAAAGGTTCAGGGTATAATTACTGTAAAGTAAGTAAATTTCCTTCCAAGCCATTCAATCCAAAGAAAGATGAACTAGCCATTTAGACTGATTACACGAGTCTCAGTTTTTGGCATTGAAATGAATGATAGGTACTAGCCATTTACACAGTCTTTTTCTAAAAATTTGGAGACTTTTAATTATCTGGAAAAGTTTCTGAAATAACACAATCATTTTGGCTTTGGCCTCTTCAAGTAATAGCACTCTGTTCTTGCCGATCTTTACGTTGTTAATGGAGGTGAGAAATTTGATTGAAAAGTTTCCAAGCAGTTGGATTTTTGTGAAGTGGCGTTTTCGACTATACGTATTTTTTTTTCAGAAGAAACTGCTTATAAGAAACTCAACTCTCAGATCGCCAAAAAGTTAAGAAACTTCAGTACTATGGGAAAATATAACTTAAGAAACTATTTATTTTAATAAAGGAAATTCTTAGCTATTTTTACTGTATTTTCACTTGTTTGTATCATATTACTCAGAAGGTACTTGAGTGATGTCTAAACATTGGAAAGGCCTGGAAAGGATTCAAAAACTTTGTTTCGAAATGTTCACGAGTGCACAGGTAGTAAGCATAAAGATTGTTATGGAACCTTTAAGAAACTCATAAGAAACTCTGAGTACTGAAAATCTGACAATTTTAAGAAACTTTCAGTACTGGCTAAAATACTTAGTTTCTTATAAAAAAAATATGTGTGTATCATTTCCGAGCAGTCGCAGATTATTTTCGGCTATTGATATTTTCGGGTGGTGGCGTCGTCGGGTGGTAGGATTTTCGGGTGGTAGCATTTTCGATGGGGAGTAGCGTTATTTTGAAAATGGAATTCTCCAGCAGTGGCATTATCAAGCAGTGGCATTTTCGAGAAGTGGCATGGCATTATTGAACAGCAGCATTTCGAGCAGTGGCATTCTCGAGCAGTAGCATTTTCCGTTGGTTGCATTTTGGAAAATTGGAATTTTCAAGTAATGGTATTCTCGAGAAATGGCATTTTTGAGCAATTGCATTTGCAAGCAGTAGCATTTAAAAAAAATGGCATTCTCCAGCATTGACAATTTTTTAACAATACCTAAGTATTTGCCGAATACCTAAATATAATCTACAACAAACGCGTCCATACCACTTGAAACCGTTCAACTTACATACCGTTCATATCGCTTTGATAAATCATTTATTGTTATATTAGAGTGTTAGCTTCGTTGTTAGTTAGATTAGACCATGTATATGATGACGTTGCGTCGAATTGAAAAAAGACTACTTACATTTGCAAGCAGTAGAACTAAAAAAAAAATTTCAAGTAATGGAATTTTCGGGCATTGGCATTTCTGAGTAGTGGCATTTTCGAGAAGATGCATTTTCGAGCCGTGGCATTATCGAGTACTTGGCATCTTCAAGTACCAACATTTTCGTGGGTGGCTTCTGTGATTTGAAGCATTTTCTAGTCATGTCGTTCTGGTATCCTGTACTTAAAAACTATTAGAAATGTTCAATAATGTCTTCATTTGCACCAAAATCATTGTAGAATAATTGCCTTGAGACTACGTTAACACGATGCTGGCACAATTTGAAAGCGGCAAAAAATATGACGGTACCAAAATTTCATTAGCTACTGTTCACACGATACCGGCTCAATTTGAAAATGATAGAAAATTCGACGGTACCAATATTTGCAATCTCTGCGACAAAGAAGCTAGATTTTGACGACAAGGAAATTTATTTACGGCTAAAGAATCAATGGGTCTTGTTTCGAAAGCATTGAAAAATGTTTTGTTTTCGAGTGTTCGCACAACGCCGTTTTTTATTGTGCCGGTTAGCGTTCGTTTTCAAATTTTGCCGTTTTAAAATTCTGTCGGCGGAAAATGTGCCGTTTTCGTGTGAACGGAAGCCTATCCGTAGCAATTTTATGCCGTTTTTAAATTGTGCCGGTATCGTGTCAACGCAGTCTGAGAAGGTATTTGTTTCTTTACCCATGGGAACGGTTTCCAAAATACGCTGGTTGAAACATATCAAAAAGCCAAATGGACTCTTTCATGGACATAAATGTCGTATAAATCAGCAATAAATGTACCCCATACTGCTAATAAAATGTTAATGATAGCAATAAACCAAAGGCATCATTGTTCAGCTCCATACACTTACACTATTCCTTCGAAGTTTATTTGCTGCTCCTAGCTCCTAATACAACCAACACATTAGTAATCCCTAAGATATCTTCTAAAATGTAACTCCAAGAGGGATTGGTTCATTACTGAATGGATCAGGTGCTATAAAAAATAGTTTGCCATGCAAAAACTTTAATGTGTTCTCTGTTTGGCCTATTCTAAACCAGTGGGAAATATTGTTATTTTTTTTCAAACAAATGCCAATGACGATTTACTGTGATTTAATGTCGAAAGTTCACTATCACCAGTTGTTTGCAAAATATCACAATGCCTGACATCAGATCACGTTCTTGGCCAAATTTCGGATAGGGGTTTGCCGCGAGCATCTTCAAAATGGTACCGTTGGCTAGACTAGTTTCTGGACCAAAAGTGCCATAATTTGCCGCTTTCTAGGCACAAGTCACCAAAATTTTGCCTTCTCTGGACCAAAATCGCCAAATTTTGGGGTTTCTAGACACAAATTAAGAAAATTTGGCCTTTTCTGGACGAAAATTGCCAAACATTACACCCTTGCCTAGACTGGCCTAGACTAAAATTTCCAAAAGCATACCCGTTGCTAGACTAGAAGTCCGAAAAAGTATACCCTTGAGCGCGGCACATCCCCAGGTACCTTTACTATGGAAGAACCC
>REGM01000031.1:749257-761226 GCA_004194415.1 Aurelia aurita
CAAAATGCTAGCAATTTTCGCTCGATTCAAACTCCTTTGTAGTCCTTTGTACACTAGATAAAGGGGTTAATTCGGGTTAATTAAGCACTAGAGGGGAGTAGTAGAAGAGCAGGCCCGTAGGAAGCAGGGGGCAGGGGGGGGGGGCTCGTGCCCTCCCAATAATTTTGAAAACAATGGTTCTACGTCAAGTTCTCTATTGTTTTGAGAACAAACCCCCCCCCCCAATCTGCAGCTGCTTCCTACGGCCCTGGCGCAGTACAAACAAATTTCAAAAGATTCGTGAAGTAATGGAGCCACTTTTTCTTGGAAGGAATGGAACCACTGGTCACAGGTCAGATCTGGAAGAAACGAATGATGTGACGGAGCCAATGAGATTTGCTTTTCATAAGTGACAAGTTGTTGTTGATGGCCATTCCATTCATGACGTCACGTCACCATCCTGTATGGAAGTACGAACAACTACAACCACTATTCTCTTCCATTCAATAGCAACAACAACCACAATTCTGTCAGTGTAGGCCTAAATCCATGTGAAAAGACTATCGAAAACAACTCTAAAACATTTTCTTGGAGAGCTGGTTCAGTTGTCGTTTGTCTGGTTGTATGATGCGTAGATGCAACAAAGTCTGAAGATATGAAGTAAGTTGACTATTCTCCTTCCCTTTCTTTGACTGATCTCATGACATCATCATACTCACGACCACGCACACACATACATACAATCGTCACACCAACAGTCAACACATAGCTACGCATTTAATTATCATCTTGCTACTACCCAACTAAACCTGCTCTTCTGCTGCTCACGTACAAGAACAAGGTGATGTATGTGGTGACACACGAGGAAGCCAAAATAACAATTCTTCAGAATTCTTAAGAAATCTGCCATTTTAATGTGTGTAAAATGAACTGAACTGTGTAAGGCCTGTACTGTATAATGGCAATGCTGCATCTCATTGATTTTCTGATATTTCAACTATACCTCTAAGGCGACCGTCTCAAAAATGTTTGGTTAGTGTCGTCCGACCGACCGTCTTCTTAAAATGAAAAAAATCTGAATTTTGGATCGGGCGTCTAAATTTTATATAGGAAAACAACAACGAAGATTTTCACTTTTTGTGTTTTGTATTCAATAATACATCGATCGTCCGAACTTAAAAATTTGGGAAAATTGAAATTTGATCATATTGCCAACCGACCGACCGACCGATATTTTGCAATCAAAATGACACTAACCAAACATTTCTGAGACAGTTGCCTAATTTGGGGAAGTTAATGTCAATAATATTATACTGTATAATATATTCTTAGAAAATTTTGCAGTCTTCGAGCAGCCAAGCTTTACAAATTTGAGCTGTTCTCAAGCTTAGGTTCATAATTTTATGAATAGTTATGCGCTCAAAAACTTAGTGAAGGAACCAACTTGTTTCAAAGCTGAAAACTCAAGGTGTATTGACCTTATCTTAACTAACAGATACAGGAGTTTCCAAAATACCACCACAATTGAGACAGGGCTTTCTGATTTCCACAAAATGGTGCTCACAGTTCTGAAAACAACATACCAAAAAGCTGGGCCCATGGTTGTAAATTATAGATATTATAAGAATTTTTCCGAGCAAACTTTCAAACAAGATCTTAAAGAAGAGTTAGAAATTATTGAATCATCTGATCTAAATTATGATTCCTTTCAAAATTGTTTTGAAAAAGTGCTTGATGAGCATGCCTCCACAAAAAAGAAATATGCAAGAGCGAATGATGGTCCCTTTATGAATCGAGCTCTCCGTAAAGCTGTTATGTTGCGTACACGACTAAAGAATAGATGCAATAAAAGCCGAAAAGCTCAAAATTGGGAAGCTTTTTGCAAGCAACGCAATTTATATGTAAAATTATTCAGGACTGAAAAAAGAAACTTCTACAAGAATTTAGATATTTCTCAAATAACGGACAATAAAAAGTTTTGGAACACCGTGAAGCCTTTTATTTCAAATAAAAACAAGGCTAAAGTGAAAATTACTCTGATTGAGGATGAGAAGGTAATTTCTAAGGACGAGGAAGTTGCCGAAACTCTAGATAATTATTTTGTAACTGTTACTGACTCCATTGGTATTACAGAGAATAGTGAGTTTATCACAAGTGCAGAAGGTATAACGGATCCTATAGACCAGGCTCTTATTTAATATTCCAACCACCCTAGCATAAGGCAAATTCGTAGTTTAATTCAAAACGACAGCTTATTTGATTTGAATAAAGTTTCGGTTGTAGAGATGGAAACGGAAATTGGCAGACTAAATCCAAGAAAGGCAACAACTTTTAAAAATATTCATCCAAAAATTTTGAAGGATAACTCTGACATTTGTGCTGAATCTCTACAGATTATTTTCAATGACGGTGTTGAAAATTGTTCGTTTCCAGATAAGCTAAAATCTGCAGATGTCTCTTCTCTCCATAAAACCGAGGCGAAAACTTCAAAGAAGAATTTTAGACCTACAAGTGTGCTTCCAACGGTTTCCAAAGTTTTTGAGAGAATTATGGGCAGGCAGATAATTAAAAATATATAACGCCATTTCTATCAATTCTACTGTGTGGGTTTCGCAAAGGTTTTAATACACAACACACCTTGATTTGAATACTCGAAAAATGGAAAGTCAGTTTAGACAATGGAAAGAGCGTAGGCGCAATCTTGATGGACCTCTTAAAAGCGTCCGACTGCATTAAGCATGACCTCCTGTTATCAAAACTATGTACATGCTTATGGTTTTAGCCGTGAGGCCCTGTCCCTTGTTCACAGCTTTTTGGAGAATATGCAGCAAAGGGTGAAAATCAATTAAACATCTTTCCTTAGGCGTTCCGCAAGGATCGGTTCTTGGTCCCCTTTTATTTAACGTTTACATAAATGATCTGTTGCTCGCCATTCAGGAAACTGATATCTGCAACTATGCAGATGACACAACTATATATGCATGCAACAAGAATCTTGACAACGTAATCGGGAGGTTGGAGAATGATTCCACTATGATTATTCAGTGGTTTGCAGATAACTTTATGAAATTAAACACAGAAAAATGTCATCTCGTCTCGTGGTACTAGGGAAAGGTTCTAATCACACTGTTACAATTAATATAGGTGACAGCGTAATTGAAAATACAGATGAGGAAAAGTTATTAGGTGTTGCGATCGATAACAAGCTAACTTTTGAGACGCATATCAGCAAGTTATGTAAAAAGGCTGGTAACAAGCTTTTCGCACTCTCTCGTATGTCTCCATACATGGACTCCAAGAAGCTGCGAATCTTAATGAGAGCCTTTGTAATGAGCCAGTTTCAATACTACCAGTTGGCTTGGATGTTCCACAGTAGGCATTTGAACAACAAAATTAATAAAATACACGAAAGGGCTTTAAGAATTGCATACAAGGATTATGTTTCTAGTTTTGACATTTTATTATAAAGAGATACATCGGTGAATATCCATACGAAGAATTTACAAACCCTAATGACGGAAATGTTTAAAACCCAGAACAATTGAACCCTTCTTTCATATATGAGATCTTCAGGGAGCGAGAAAATATGTATAACCTAAGAAATAACAACGAATTTGTATTACCTAGGATAAGGACCGTGAATTTTGGTTCTGAGTCTATCAGATACAGAGGGCCTCAACTTTGGCTTTCCCTCCCTCAAGATATAAAGAATCCATCTTACTATGTTTAAGGTTACTGTAACCCTTCAGACAGCGATTAAGAAACTCTACTTTTCACGGCCGTTCCTTAAACTATACCAAACAAACTTATATGTTATTCGAAGCAGAATAGAACGTAGAATACCATAAAAATATAACCAGTTGATTAAATAAAAACGCAAATGATTTATTCCAGATTTTAGGCGAAATTGACCACCCTTGCGGAAAAATCTTGGTGTACCTCATCGGGCATTGTTCGACCAAGACTATCTATTTACCTATGACTTAAGGTCCTGAACTGCAAAAGGGTGTCACGAATTTTTGATAAAACGTACTGTCTAGAAATAATGTAATTTTAAATTAATGTTAATGTCTGAAATGTCTTTTTCAATTTTTAAACTCTTATAAAAGTCGGACCAGTGGATCTATCATAAATCACTGATAACCTTTGGTAGTTATATGCTTTGTGACCCTGTATGCCAAGTGTCAAGCGATTTGATTGGCCCGTTAGGTACACCAAGATTTTTTAGTACCCACCAGTACCCCGGAATCTTGTTTCGAGAAATCAAGCTTTTATCAAATTGAAGCAGAACGTGCGGGAAAAACGATTATGCTTGAAAGTGCAAAAATAAAGCCGCAGGTCAAGCAATAAAGCTTTAGCGCGGTCTTGTTCAATCGTTATATCAAGAAAATAACAGCAGGGGATGTTGTGAATATAGCTGCAAGGTCAAATGAGTTTACTTTAATCCTCTGAAGTCTATTCCCGCAATTTTTGAGAAATATGATTGCTTCTTTTAAAATGCTCAAATTTCCCAGTAATTGTGGTTATTTCTGGAAGTGAGTTGGTTGAAATGATACTCAAATACTTAAACCATNAATGCTTTTCAACTGAAACAATAGCTTATAGTCAGGCAAAATGTTTGTAAACAATGGGGCTTGCTTTTCCGACCCATATGTACACTTGCTTATTGTCAGGGTTCACATACTGTAAGTCTGTCACAAAGATTTAATAATTTTTGTTTTGAGACATGCACCAGGGACCGCACAGCCATTGGGCTAGCAGGGGCTATAGCCCTCCAACTTTTTTCAAAGGGGGCTTGTTTTAGAATTTTCTCAAATAGAGAAATTGTTGTTTGATATGGATGAAGTCATACGTTTTGACGATGTTCTAAAAATCAGTTTTAACCCTTTCCTTGCCAAGAACCGCATCTACGGTTTGACCCTTTTTCCCCTGTGTGAACACTAAACCGCATCTAAGGTTTTAGCTCTCGTCATTGATTACGTCATTTGAATCTCTCAGCATGGTGTTTTCCAATCACCATAGATACCTTTGTCTTATATAATCTGAAAGACAATGATCTTATCTTGTGATTGGTACAACCTTTGTCATGGGCATAATACAAAAATCTCGAGTAAACAACCTTTGAACTCATGGAGCGGGAAATGTAGAAATTGTAGACGCCATTGTTATTTTCGCGGTGCTTCCTCCACTGCTACTCGCAATGGAATTTCGATGTTTCTAACTCACATAGAAGCCATTTTTATGCCGTTTTCGTTGGAAAGTTTAGTGATTGAATTACATAAGACATTTATCAATCATTTAGTGAGGATTCAGATGCAGAAGCGAACAAAATTGAGAGGTTTTGGTTCCGGACAGGACGAGAGATCAACGACAACGGAGATGGGCCTAAATGGGCTGCAACCCACCGAGGAACAGAAGGCTTGCGATAATCTGCAATAATTTCATTGCTCACAGCTCCTATAGAATGGTAGCTTATTGCAAAAGTTGTAATATGGTTTTTCCAACAATATGCAGATAACTTTTATAAGGGGAAATGGTTTTTGAAAAAGACACAGAATGATGTCGGAAGGCATTTTTGGAGCAAAACGAAAGAACGGAAGAGGAGAAGATTGCAAATGGAGGGAAGCGGGCAGGCGGCCCTAGATCAAATTCAACCTGGCTGCAACTGAAAGGACTGCACAATAACTCTTGCAAATAATTGTTTCTGATGTCTCAGATCTAAGCAAACCAACTCTTGTCATCTATTATAATGTATGAAAAACGACAATTACTGTTTAAAAACTGTCCGGTAATTGAGGTGAACTTCAACAAACTGACTTTGACCGAAGATTTTTGGTTTTCTCAATGACTCTTATTTGTTAAGATTTTTCTCGTTATTTTATCATGATATCACGTTGGAATTTTGATTTTTGAGTTTTTCAGTGAATTTGCTGTCAGAAAATATGGGGGTTTCCTAATGACAAAATGGCTCCTTCCCTCTCAAAAATGACTTTTAAAATTTATACTTCTATAATAGAAAAAGTGCCAGGGAATTGGGTGATTTCAGAGCTTTTGAGCTGGGGCTTGTGGCAAGGAAAGGGTTAATACCAGTACCCCGGAATCTTGTTTCGAGAAATCTGGCTTTTATCAAATTGAAGACTCGCGGGGGAAACGATTATGCTTGAAAGTGCAAACATAAAGCCGCAGGTCAAGCAATAAAGCTTTAGCGCAGTCTTGATCAATCGTTATATCAATAAAATAGCAACACTGGATGTTATTAATATAGCTGCAAGGTCAAGTGAGTTTACTGTAATCCCCTGGTGTCTATTCCTGCAATTTTTGAGAAATATGATTGCTTCTTTTAAAATGCTCAAATTTCCCAGTAATTGTGGTTATTTCTGGAAGTGAGTTGGTTGAAATAGTNAAACTTTCCGGTAATTGAGGTGAACTTCAACAAACTGACTTTGACCGAAGATTTTTGGTTTTCTCAATGACTCTTATTTGTTAAGATTTTTCTCGTTATTTTATCATGATATCACGTTGGAATTTTGATTTTTGAGTTTTTCAGTGAATTTGCTGTCAGAAAATATGGGGGTTTCCTAATGACAAAATGGCTCCTTCCCTCTCAAAAATGACTTTTAAAATTTATACTTCTATAATAGAAAAAGTGCCAGGGAATTGGGTGATTTCAGAGCTTTTGAGCTGGGGCTTGTGGCAAGGAAAGGGTTAAGTCAGAAAAATATCGTCATCTAAAACTCTTGGATGTACTGTAAAGTCCCAACAACTGAAAATTACATGTTGGTGTTTGGTCTATTAAAGAATTTTTATGTTACCTGAAAGCAATACATCGTAGCACTCACTTAAGTTTTATCGCCGGCTTCAAGTATATAAATGCAGTAATATTTGATTGAGATTCAAATTCTTCTCAAAAGTGAATTGTAAATAAAGAAACCTTTAATTTTCACAAAGGGCGTTATCTGACGTTCTGAAGGGCATAGTCTCAATTTTTTTCCGGGGGCCAGCCCCCAGACCCTCATTTTTGCTTGCTTCGCTCACAATTAGCCCCTCAACTTTAAAACTGCTCCACGGTCCCTGACATTCATTGGGACCATATCCATCAAATCAATGGCATTACTTTGTGGTTGATATTTCCCTGTTATATAGATGCTGCCCCTTTAATTTTCTTTTTCGTCGTTTGCAGGGACATTGTTTACTGGAAATGCCATCAGGCACTGGTAAAACAGTGTCACTGCTATCATTGATTGTTGCATATCTGTTGGTGAGTCCTTGTTTAAATTTATCTTCTTTGACAACTACTGTATGCTATTTAACAAGAAGCCAAGAAAAGCACAACACAACCAAAAGGCAAGGAAAACTGTGTTACATCAAGGGCTTTAGGACGATATTTATGTGGCCTAAGTGGATGGTAGGCGCTTCACCATTTTTAGTCACTAAAAGGCTTTAGGACGACTAATAATGTTGAAGCACCCACCATCCACTTAGGCCACATAAATATCGTTCTAAGGCCCTTGGTTACATGCAGCAGATTGATTATGATACTGATATATATATATTCCTGTATGTTATCCCATCTATTTATACCTCCAGTAAGTTGACAATGAAGTGAGAATTTTAAAACACTTGAAATGATTTATATTCTTATTTGCTGAAGATGTTCGTTTTCGGCTGTAGTTCCTTCTATTGCAATAGTGTGAAAGATCATACTTTTTTCTATGTTAGAATGTCATTCCTCTTGGCACATACTGTATATGATAAGTTCTCTGTGCAGTGAGAAAATGTCAATTTTTATTTTTTAGCAAAATCCACATCACCTAACAAAATTGATTTATTGCTCAAGAACAGTCCCAGAGATTGAAAAGGTAAGTTTTTTTCCCAGATAAATCCTTTTAATAACCCCGGCAAGTCAAACTTAGAAAAATTACTGTCTCATTAATTCTTATCAACAGTTTTCATTTCTCAAAGTCTTAAGGTGAAGTTGCGGTTTTAGCGCCAAGCGCTGGGATCGCAGAAGTAGAGAAGACCTAATCACGTCCGCGACCCCTTGTCATGACGCTCTAGTGGTGGTGCTTGTACTGGGCTCGAATTCTGTCCACCTGACTGTTCTGGCTGCAAAGTCAGAGGATTACACCACAGCCCCACAACACCTTCAAACGAACTTTAAGATATCCTTGCTTGAAGATAGCAAAGCCACATTTTTTCAAAATTTTTAGTTTGTTCTGTGAATATTAAAGAGGGGTCAAACTTTCAAACTAACAAACAAATTATATGAATGGAAAAGAAGTTCTGCATAATGCCAGGTTTGAAATATTGGATCTAGGTACTTTATTTTTGTGACTTTAAAGTGTCCGATAACTGCCCAGTGATCTCTGTAAGCTAATTATTGACAGGAAACAATACAACCATCATCAGTAAAGAATTGAGTTTTTTAAACTGTTGAAAATTTCAATTTCTGCCTGACATGTGATATTGTTAATCTTGTTTTGTCAGGTTCTGGAAGAGCAGAAGAAGTTGCTAGATTACTATGAAAGAGAAGATGGTTCAAGACCAAAAATACTAAGCCTTGCCCTGAGTTCACGAAAGAATCTTTGTGTCCATCCTGAGGTAGGAAGAATTTGAACGGTGTTATTTTTGGCGTAAAAACTTGATAATGTTTTTTGGCGTAAAAACTTAGCTCCCGTTCTTCCCTGGAGTATCCAAGTATCCTAAACAGCTATTTCAATAATCTAAATAATTAGATCATTCATAGTAAGCAGAAATGTAGTAGATTAAGAATTGTTGTTCAAATTAAAACTTGAAATTTTAAAGCCTCGAAGATGGTTAGAATCACACAACAATGTTCTTATATGCGTGTTGCACAATATTTCATTAAAAATAAACAAATACAGTATAAACAATTGTACTATGAACAGAGTTTTATTTCGCACGACGTTTCGGGCTTAAACCCATTATCAAGTGAAGAAAGATTAGTAGAACGTAGGATGAAAGAAGTCTAGATTCGAAAGATTAAGATCGAATTTAAGGGAATCGATTTAACTCTTTTCATAGTAAAATTATTTATACTTTTATGGTTATAATTTGTCTGTTTCTGCTGGATGTCACTGAAAAGTACCTGCAAGTGAAATGGAGTTATTGCGAAATGCTTCATTGAAGTTTCCAAGTGAGAAAAGGAATTTTTCTTCCTACATTGCACTGGTTTCCAGCTACTTATTGGGCCATGTCGTTCTTACAGTATCTGATTGATATTCAAACGATATACCAAGACTTAATTAGCTTATTTCAAAAGTTAGGTTGATCTAAATTCACGTTTCATGTGTCGGTTGTTGTCAGATGACATATAATGTGAACAGTGTCTCCCTACAATGCATTTGAAGTCCTTCTCACATTAGATGTAAATTGAGATTTGTGATAATGCAACATCACACACGCAAACATCGTCAAATGTCTTCGCTCGCGGACTTTTTCACCAGACATCAAATGTGAGACAAACTTTAGTATAATTCAGCAGGGTTCACATTTTAATCAAATCTCACGTTTGGGCCTTCAGTAAACTTTGTTAAGATTCTTCTTAAAATTTCGCTGCAGTAAATGACGTTTTCATCCACAGATTAGCAGTGAGAGAGATGGCAAAAAAGTTGATAGCATGTGCCACAGCCTCACAGCTTCATATGTTAGAGCTAAACACAGGTCAAATCAGAGTATCCCAGTTTGCTCATTTTACGAGGTAAGCAACTATTTCATTAAAAAAAAGATATTTTGATACATTCCTTTTCTGGGAAAAAGTCATGAGTTTTTCAACTTGAAAATGTTTTGAAGTAGTTTGAAAATATCTCTTACCAACTCTTAAAAGTTGATTTGTATGGAAACATATGAAAGTTAACCACGAACGGATGAATCCTGCATCAGTCTTCCTACCAATTTTAATTTGAGAACGCTCTCACAATTAGAAGTACAATTACCATAGAAATCACTGATAATTGTGGAAATCCTATGTCGTTGCCAAATGCTATAGGGTCTATGCAAAGAATCAATTTTTTCAGTGTACAAGAATCCCTAGTTTTTCCCTCAGATTTTCTTACTGACATCCTATTTCTCGAAAGCAGATAATTTATATTTCATAAATATTATTTGTTTTGTACCTAGAATTTCGATGCAGAGGGAAGAGATGAGCCAATCCCATATGGAGTTTATAATTTGGTAAGAAATATATCTTGAGAAAACACTTACTTCTACTACTTGGATTCTGTAGGACCTGTCAGTTTCTCCTTGCTGTTAATAAAAGCATCCCTTTGTTAGAGAAAATTGGTCTTTTTATTCCCAAGAAGAATTTCCGTAAGGTATTTCTTCATTTGAGAAAAAATTAAATAGAAACTCTTCAACATTTCTTCAGGTATGACTTTTATTTATTGCTGATTTGAGCTGCGAAGCAGCATGGTAAAGCTTCAAACTATCTTTGGTAAATTTTTATAAGCAAACTCATACAGTTGCACGGAGGATCGAACATTTGTGAGCTCTCCCCCAATGGGATAAGCGGAAATGTTCACATGCATGGCTGTAGCTCGTCTCTTATGTTCAAGTTTACTCCTGGAGACGCGGGGCAAACAATGTGTACCGAAAATCACTGACTCATACGGGTGCGCATCCTAAGGGACGGTTGTGTATTCAAACGAACAGCTTCAGATTCGAGAACGTACACAAATAGTTCCAGTTCATTATTCATCTCGATTTTCATTCATCATGAAATTTTGTGGGTCAAGTTTCAACGAACAGTTAGACTACTATTCGATTAAATCTAATCTCATTGCTTTTTAAATTCTATCAAATTCTATTCTGAAATTCTATTAAAGTCTCTTGTTTTTTTCTAGGACGATTTAAAGACCTTAGGCCTGGCACATCATTGGTGCCCGTATTACTTGGCTCGTTATGCGGTAATTTTATAACTCTTAATTCTATTTTACCTTGGGTAAAAAATCTTGCACTATTAAGTTGTCCCTGGAAATGCAGAACGAACCAGGTTTTAAATGAATATACAAAGCCTTTTGGAATGGATTTTTCCATGTCTCTGTAGTTTTTGACCATAGTGCTTAAGGTTACTGTAACCCTTCAGACACAAATTTATCGATTTTTCGTTTTCCTCATATCCCGATGGTTTAAGTATTTGAGTATCGTTTCAACCAACTCACTTCCAGAAATAACCACAATTACTGGGAAATTTGAGCATTTTAAAAGAAGCAATCACATTTCTCAAAAATTGCGGGAATAGACTTCAGAGGATTAAAGTAAACTCATTTGACCTTGCAGCTATATTCACAACATCCCCTGCTGTTATTTTCTTGATATAACGATTGAACAAGACCGCGGTAAAGCCTTATTGCTTGACCTGCGGCTTTATGTTTGCACTTTCAAGCATAATCGTTTTTCCCGCACGTTCTGCTTCAATTTGATAAAAGCTTGATTTCTCGAAACAAGATTCCGGGGTACTGGTGGGTACTAAAAAATCTTGGTGTACCTAACGGGCCAATCAAATCGCTCGACACTTGGCATACAGGGTCACAAAGCATATAACTACCAAAGGGTGTCAGCGATTTATGATAGATCCACTGGTCCGACTTTTATAATGGTTTAAAAGTTAAAAAAGACATTTCAGACATTAACATTAATTTAAAATTGCATTATTTCTAGACAGTACGTTTTATCAAAAATTCGTGACACCCTTTTGCAGTTCAGGACCTTAAGTCTTAGGTAAATAGATAGTCTTGGTCGAACAATGCCCGATGAGGTACACCAAGATTTTTCCGCAAGGGTGGTCAATTTCGCCTAAAATCTGGAATAAATCATTTGCGTTTTTAATTAATCAACTGGTTATATTTTTATGGTATTCTACGTTTTATTCTGCTTCGAATAACATATAAGTTTGTTTGGTATAATTTAAGGAACGGCCGTGAAAAGTAGAGTTTCTTAATCGCTGTCTGAAGGGTTACAGTAACCTTAAA
>REGM01000031.1:765919-790371 GCA_004194415.1 Aurelia aurita
CCCCCCCCCCCCCACCCCAATCGGCTTAATAGAGCTTCTACAGCATATGAATTGTTTTGCCTTGCGGCAAAAATGATAATTTGTTCAAATTTTATCTGCAGGCTGAAAGAAACTGATACACAAAGATTGAAGAATGAATACGAAAGGCTTGTGGAAGGTGAGATTATAGATTTACACATTAATCATGCACTATGCCTTTTGCAAACTTTGGTATTCGTAGCTTGGATTCTATTTTCTCAATTCTTTAGCCTTGTTGATTCCAAACTTATTAAACATTCTCGAAAATAACTTGATCTCACGGAACTCTAAAAACTAAAGTACAGAAAAACTGATTAGATTATCAGATGCCTGATCTCGTTGGTCAAATTATTTGTTGAGATAGCCATTGCAGACAGGTCGAAGCCCTCACGCCTGTCGAATGAGATTCCTACAGATCAAAAGAAAATCTTATAGAAGCGTCTTGTTTTTTCTAGCAGTTAGGGCTTGTATTTTTTTTCTGAGATTTGTCATCATCATTTAGCTCAAAGCGAGATCGAGATATTGTGGAAATGGTTTAGTGCTCCGGAAATAACTTGTTGATAGGGTAGAATTGGCAAGGATCGTTTTGGTACAGACCTACTGTTCAGCGAGCTTTCCTAAACACAAGAATCTCAAGAGTTAGTCTGATTAGAAGATCAGTTCAATAATATCGGAAATGTAACAGGCATGTGTACTCTTGGTAACATAACAGAAGAAAAACTGCATATTATGATGACATGATAAGCTATTATATTGACACAGTTTGTATCGTGCAGTGTTTGTAACTATTTTTGCATGAATGGAGAAGGATTTCATATTATAGTTACAGTTAATATATGATAGACATAGAAAAAACCTTTTTAATTTTTGTGTGATATTTTACATTTTCAGGTCTTCGTGAAGCAAACGTTGCAAGAGAAACAGATATGTATTTAGCAAATCCAGGTACTTAGTTCACTGTTTTCATTTTCCACTGTATATGGTCAGTTGGCCATCCAACGCAGATAATTGACGGAGCAGCCAATAGACAATAACGCTAAAGATGGCGGCTCCAAAGACTCCATGGTGTTTTGCTGCAAATCATGCTGGTAAAAAACTCCCTGACGACCACCTAACGACGTAAAAATTTTGGTCTGCCGTTTCGTCTAGCTAGCTTGAATTCAAATCGACCTTGAATTCGAATGCAACATGGTTCGAAAGGAAACCTTTCCAAAGCAGAAAAAGTAAAATTTTGATTCGAATTGAAAGATTCACGTTCGAATTACAAAATTTTCCTGTTTGTTTACATTGTTTACTTGTTCGGAACTTTACCACAACTAGCTAGTCGAAACGGCAGACTAAAATTTTTATATCGTTAGGTGGTCGTCAGGGAGCTTTTTACCAGCATGCTTTGCACGGCCGCCATCTTTAGCGTTATTGCCTATTGCAAACTAGTTGATAAAAGGATGATTTCATACATGGTTCTTGTCAAAAGCCCTTCTTTGCTGTAGCTTCTTTACAGACAAAGATCTTGCTACTTCTTGAGCAACAAAATGTGTTGATTTTGAAAATACTCAGAAAGACACACAATGGTAACCATAGGATTGTACGTAACACTTGCCGGGTGTTCCGAAAAAGTAGACAAGTTTGAAAAATTACCAAAATAATGGCTGGTCAGAAAAACATGGGGTGTTTGCCAATTTTTATTGATGCAGTTTAATTTGCAAATTCGTTTCTTTAGCGTTCATTGCATAGAAGAAAAGCTAACTTAGATATGAAAATTTGTTTGGTCCAAATCGGTATTTTCATTCCAGAATTACGAACGATTTTAGTAAAATGGTGTTTCGCAAGATTGCTAAAATAGGCATTCAATTAGATTCATATTCATGCACGCGTGACCTACTAAACCATGACAAACATAACTCTTTCTCCAATATAAAATTGAAGCAACGTATGCATTG
Organism: Aurelia aurita; assembly: GCA_004194415.1. Classification (NCBI taxonomy): domain Eukaryota; kingdom Metazoa; phylum Cnidaria; class Scyphozoa; order Semaeostomeae; family Ulmaridae; genus Aurelia; species Aurelia aurita. The sequence continues at coordinate 767,878 of REGM01000031.1, forward strand.
TGTTAGAGCTTAAAAGGAAAAACTAATGTTACTTATATTGTATCCCTTGTGAACTAGTCATTTAAATTGTCATTGTTAGCAAGCTGAAAGTTCTTTTACTAGCGATACATTTTGCCAAAATGGCTATATCACAAAATCGCAAATAAATAAGAAAAGAAACGACCGATTTTAACAAACTAAATTTCTGTAACTAATTCAATCTTTCTTCTGCAATATAAAACTTTGACACTCCCGATTGGACTTGTTTTTCACCAAAATATGGCTTGCTAAACGCCCCACATTTTCTCTGACTCACCCGGTATAATTATACCTATTTTTAAAATATATTTCTTGCCCTGCTTTGTCAGTGACCAAATAACTACTATAAATAAAAGACATGTGTTCTTATTACTTGAAAGGTTTATAATGATATCTTGAAAACCCGTATTTTGAAGCATGTTCTTTAAGGAATATTTCGAACATTGACTAAGAGCCATAATGGTGCAACTTTTCATCAAACATTCATGATAGTTTTGCATGATGGCGTTTATTCTTTTTTTAATTAAGACCAAGTAAGATGCTTAAAGGGAATCTAAGCATGAATAAGCCTTTTGTAAAATAGGCATGCAAAGACAATAGGTCATGACACTATTAGCCATATTTGGGTAACTGATCTACGTGAACAGGAAATACTGATATCTGATAGGCTAGAATTTGACCGCAAGTGGCTTGAGCTCATTCAGAACTCATTCTGATAATCATTTGTGCATTTTCACAGTATGCTTCAAAACTGGGCCGCTCTCAAAACAGCTGTATTTGCCAATGTAGATAATGTGACAATAGTTCGATACTTAATATCTTCAAAGTCACAAATAACTATCTTTTTCTTCATAGTGCTACCAGCCGAAATTCTACAAGGTAATTATTCACTTTAGATATTTTCATTCTAAGATTTACATACTTTCGTACTGAGCAATGCATTCTTCTTTCAACTCAATTATTTTTTTCATAACACTATTGAATTTTTTTACATTTCTTTATCGTTCTTCTCTCTCTGTTTACAAAATTTTACGTTCGTTCGTCTTAGTAAAGAAGGAACCTACGGCTTACTACGTTGCAATCCTAGTAAGTTTTGTGCCCTTATTCGTGCGCCACTTGCAAATCAAGTATTTAAATTGGGCTGTTACTTCAATATCACCGTTTTGGTTCTATGATATCAAGTAAGTTCATTAATTCTCTTCGCGGGCTGTAGGAGACTTTGGATTGCAAATGAGATTTACGTTTTTGTTACAACGAGTTTTCTAGTTCATTATTTCGTTCCTGACATATCGAGTGCCATTTTTAATCCCCGCGCGTGGCAGATTGACGCAACCTAGATCCATTATGCCACTCAATGTGCTCTCTTTATCAACTTTAGAGGCTGTGCCTGGAAATATTCGGCAAGCTGAGCACTTCATTGCATTTATGAGACGATTCCTGGAATATTTAAAGGTTTGGGTATTGTCAATTTGTCTGCAACCAGCCGTCTCAAAACATTTACGACCAGTTTAGTAAATCGTGATTGCTAGATTGTCAATTTTATATTAGTAACCTTTGAAGTTTAGTTTATCCAAGAGGTGTATCATTCGCTCAAAAAGTGTACAGTATTTCTATGAGAATATGATTTTGAGAAAATTGCAAGGATTTTTTTCGAAAAAACACAAGGATTTTCATTACAGGTGTTCGTAATTGCTTGTGAGTGATATACCCCCGAACTTACGAAGGGTTTTCAATAAAATCTTTTTAAAAGGTGCACACGGATGAGTCACGTAAATAGGCTTCAAGGTATTTATCCTCTCTTTTTGCTGCGCCTAGCCGCGTAGCCAAAACTATGAGCAGTGCAGATTACTGTCGAGGATTGCCTCACCTGCCTTAAAGACACTTGGTATATGGCTCAATTGGATGGTAGAAGATTTGAAAAAAGTTTCTATGATGGCTGGTTGTGTTTTTTCTCTCTATTTCGCCTTGTTCACTGCCATCTTGATCACCCCTTCCACCACAGCTTTGCTTCGGTTTCCTGTACCGAACTGAATTGAATTTCCACTCAACATGTAAATATGGAATTCACATGTGGCCCATCCGTGTGTGCCTTTAATGTCTGTTTTTCAACTTTAAGAGATGATTAGTTCTCTTATTTGGTTGGATTTGCTATTAAGCCCAATCTCCATTAAAGCGAATCGCAGCGATCGCCAGCGATCGACGCCTTGTGAGCATGCGCAGTCCATATGCTGGTCGCCGCGGTTCGCCCAGTAGTTCAACTTGGTTGAACTTTTCAGCGATCGCCAGCGATCGCCAGCGATTCGCTTTAATGGAGATTGGGCTNCGACGCCTTGTGGGCATGCGCAGTCCATATGCTGGTCGCCGCGGTTCGCCCAGTAGTTCAACTTGGTTGAACTTTTCAGCGATCGCCAGCGATCGCCAGCGATTCGCTTTAATGGAGATTGGGCTTTAGAGAATGAACCTTGAAAAGACCTCTTCTTTGTTTTCCAGTTCCAATCTGAAATGATGAAAAATGGTTTTATAGTGTTTTGTTTTTCAATAGGTGAGACTACGTGTTCAACACGTTGTTTCAGAAACTCCACCTTCGTTTCTCCAGCACATTTATCAGCAAGTGTGCATCGATCGGAAGCCGTTAAGGTAAGAGCCTTATGACATTTTAAAGGAGTTTTAGGACAAACATTTTCTAAACTCAAACTGGCATGATCTTGATGAATAGTAAAGTTGTTTAAATAGCAGTAATTCAAGAGAGTTATTTAACAAATTTTTAGCATTTGATGGAAGTTTTTTCTTAGTTTCGAGATTTTAAGGCGTTATAAGCGATATTATAAAGCACCGATCTATTTTCGGCCTTCGTGCAAACCCGTTTAGGGCTGCACGATCGAATTAAATCGAATGGATTTTGATATCTAAGTTCGCTCAGCCACTTTTAAACAGTATAAGATTCATTGACATCCGATGACTTTGATGATTTTACACCTAGGCAAATGCCAAATATTTTTCCCTTCTGTTAACACAAGTTGTTATTCGTTCTACCATCTATCTTTATAAATTCGAATATTTGATGCAGGTTTTGTGCAGAAAGACTCAGATCTCTTCTTCATACACTGGAATTACCAAATATTGCAGAATATGGGGCATTAACTCTGGTAGCAAATTTTGCAACCCTTGTCAGCACATATTCCAAAGGTATCTGCAAATTGTTCTATTATGTAAATCTTATCTATTTTGCTGGTGGCAAAATAAGAGTTTCGATGTATCCGTTTGAGTTTATGTTATGAATCCATCTAGTAAAAGAATATCAGAATATCTTAAAGGTTTTAACCATTTCTTAGCCCAAGATACAATTTTGTTAAGCAGCTTTTATTGCGTTAATCATCGATGCCATTGCTGTTTAAGAGAATTTTACAAACCATCACTTTGCAAGCTATTTCACAAGGCTAAACAATTTCCAAATTTTGAGATCTTAGTATCCTTAAATATTTTATCACATGCTGTTTTGATAGTGATAGTGGATCATATAGGCCTAAAGGGTGACGAAAAACTTCCACCACTTTGAAATATCATCGCAGCAAATATACTTGCGCTATAATAATAAAAATTGATTCTTCTCTGATACCTAAAAGATGGAAGTATTTTTGTAGGTTTTTAGTAATTTTTAAATAGTAGTCCCTTGGTAAATTTGGAAGATTCAAAAAGTAGTCTGGCGGAACAGTCGGCAAATGGCCTAAAGCATACTTCAATCTTTTAGTTATTAAAAAAATCTATTTTTATGATTATACGTAGTTCAAGTACTTTTGGTGCAATGATTTGCAAACAGGGGAGGAATTTTGTTAACCACCTCGTACATCTTTAGGAGTGATACGGTTAAAAGTTTCCTTGATGGAATCGATGTTTTTAATGACTCTTGTGAATGCTTGCGACTCTTGTGATTCTTATGACACGGGAGAAACAACTGAAAACAGAATTCATACTACCCTTCATCAATTTTCCCTTTTCCGTCCCAGGCTTCATAATATTGATTGAGCCATTTGACGACCAAACGCCGACCATACCGAATCCAGTCCTACATTTCAGGTAAGTGTACTTTTTCCCTGTTCGATTCTTAATACTTCTAAACTCCAAAATCTCATCTTCAAAGGTGGATTTTGTCTGTACAATTCAAAATCAATTCAAAGGTACATGGTTTAAAAGGTTAAAGCTATTTTTCACCCCAAAAGTATCAAGACTTCCCACCTCTTATAGTCGTCTTGGAAAATTCTTGGTTGGTAAAGCTCTTAAAACTCGTATGAAAAAGATAACAATTTGCGGAATAATTACGTCTGCCACTGGACGCAGCAAGTCGCCAGATAAGTTCTGTAAAAGGCTAGTTTCCAGTCAGTGGAACTTTCCGAGCGGGCGAAAATTGTTTCATTTACGACAGGGAGTGTCGCTTTGCAATTGATTAGAAATTTAAGTTTGAATGACTTTTGATTGTATAAAGTTCCGCCCGCTTAGAAAATTCCACTGACTGGAAATCAGCCCTAAGAGAAGAAATTAGAACGAGACCGGTGCACTAATGTGAAATTTGGCAATCAGAGAACACTAAAGTTTACCCAGTTTCAATATAAGAGACATAAAGAGTAAACTAATTCTTTTATAAAGGCGAAAGGGGTTTTTAGACTTGATATACACGGCTTCCAAAGTCTCAAGGTAGGTAACGCATCTCGCGCTGCAAAAGATCCGAAATATTCGCCTTTCTTTGATTTCTAGTTGCATGGATGCATCCATCGCAGTGCGCCCTGTCTTCGATCGATTCCAGTCAGTGGTAATTACATCAGGGGTACGTATATCAAATAACGATAATCTGTCACTACAGGGAAACCAGCAAATAGTTGTTGCTAAAAATAAAATTTGTAAAAAAATTGTTTTTCTTTGTCCCTTGTGGGCTTAATCATTTTTGTACCTATCGATACGCAGTCTTTCGCGGAGCACAGGGGCTAAGGTACAAAAATGACTAAACGCACAGGGCACAAAGAAAGGCAAATTTTTTTACAAATTTTATTTTTAGCAACAATTATTTCCTGGTTTCCCTGTGCTGTCACGCCCTCCTGTTACTAATGCAGTCATCATTCGTGCAATCTTAATCTATTCTTTAGCAGACAAAACAACCATAACATTCTGAATCAATACTCCATTTTTCTTGGTTTTAAGTGACATATTGTGTTTTACATACTGTATTTTCAACTTTGCAGAACCTTTTAGATTATCAAATCGACAGAAAATCCTGCAGAATATGAAATAGATCATTATTAACGACTGACATATGGTTTGGCGAGGGAAGGATCTGGCTCTGCTGCGCACTTTGATATCCTTAAGTTTCCTCAACAGACATGATTCAGAAAAATTTGTGTCCTCCGCCCAACAACTGGTGAACTTCCTTTTAGTAATAGCAGCCGTTCAATCTTAAAATAATTTGTAATTGCAAAATCTGTTTTTGGAATTTTGGTACCTATTTTAAAACTTTCTTGAAAAGCGAAACCAACATAGAACACTCTAAAGTCTGACACTAATGTATTTTGGTTTACAAAGTACTTTTCAAGAATCTGAAATCGTTTGCTTGAATTCCCTTTGTAGACTTTATCACCAATAGACATTTATCCAAAGATCCTTGACTTCAGACCTGTAAATATGGCAACACTAACGATGACTTTGGCTAGACAATGTATATGTCCAATGGTAAGAATTGAATGTAATATATTTGTGGTTTGTTCGATGGTCTTTCCTGCAGTTTTTCACTTTTCATCTCGAATGGAAATCACTGTACTGGGTGATTAAAACAAGTTTTCGTCGTTTGAAAAATCCCAAACACTTGACTGCGCTACCAATGTGAAATTTTTGGTGTTATGATGAGTTACCCGATTTTGACAAATTTCAATCAATTCGATGTTGTGAAAATTCAGCTTTTGAAAAACTGCTGTAGCCCGAAATTAGTTTTTCTAATTGATAGCTGTAATTAATACAGACCAATTATATCACGTGACTTGACCAATTCGTGCTCGAAAATCCGAGTTGGTGTAAATGAGGCAATTACAAAGTTTAGCGTCGCACTGGGGTTTTGAGAGTGTCTCGTTTATTTATCGCAATTGGTAAATTCAAAAAGCTTGGAAGCTGTTCAAATCATTCAAGAACTTTAGCGGATAGATAGGCGAATGTCTAAAAGGAAGGTTGACTTTTAAGAAGCGATGACCAGCTTACAGCTGAACGACGGAGTTTGTGGTGCTCATTACGAAATTATCGTCGCAAAGACAAGTTACTCACAGCTTCATTGGCCTAAATGTTTGTTTTGCTTTTAAAAACAGCATGCTCGTGCAATTATTTGATAGGTTTGAATCTGACTGACAATTGCTACCTATCCTTTCCCTGCTCACTGTCGCGAGGTAGAAAACAAGAGCAATTTTATGCAACTTTTTGCAAATTTCTTATAGAAGCGTATAGAAATTTTCTGAAGATTTAGCCCAAAACAAGATGGTGTCGTGTTTTCAACGCTGCTGTGACGTCATGCCGTCTGCATGAATTGGAAAACTTTTCTCTAACACGAATGTAGCGTCCATAAGTTTTAGAATTACTATTTAGAATCACTACATTATTGAAAGAGTAGCGCAAAATAATATTGATGATAAATAAAAAAAATGAATGATGCTCGTAGTTTTCCAAATGAAACCATGCGCCATAGGATGCGTGGATAATCATTAAAATCATCAATGTTAAAAAAATGATATAATCTGCCCATTTTATTATTCGCCTTGTATTCACAGCTCCGAATTTAGGCCTTCCTCCAGTCGCACGCTTACGCGGCTACAACAACAACAACAACCTAAATTCTCCACACATCCTATGGCGCGTGATGAAACAGATTTGTTGGTTTACCCTTTGGTACTTTGACAATCGCAAGATTTTAAAGTATTCTTCAGGCTGGTTTGCATTAATTACATGATATTTCATATTTTTAGATTGTCAGCAAAGGCAATGATCAAGTGGCGATAAGTTCCAAGTTTGAAACTAGAGATGACATGGGTAAGCAAAAAATTAATCGACCAAATGGTTTACCATTTTAGTCAATCCAACTTGTTTAACTTTCGAGTTTTGTTTGACTCGCATCCTTATAGTTATTTTCTTGCTATTACTTGCCGTCTAAAGCCTAGCTGACCAAGGTAAGGGCTGAAGAATTTACAGTGCGATCTACTGGATGGCTTTACTGTAATGCTTACTGATGATGGTGATAATGATTCATGAAACATATCAGTTAAAACTAACTACATACGATTCATACGCCCTAGAAGAAGCAAAGCTTATCGAGTCTGGGACGCTTACAACAAAACAGAACAGTATAAAACGCTAAAAGAATTAAGACTTACAACAATACAGTATAACTACAAATAACTATGCTTATAATATTACTAAGATTATATATGAATATATATGGAAGGAAGAAAAAAAAACTACTGAATTACTGCTAAAACTAAGTTCATTTCTCAAAGAGAAATGAAATAAAGTGCGCATTGTTAATTGAAATACACTTTACTGCTATGCTTGAGCATCACTAGAAGAGCTCATGCAAGTGTGGGGCATGGCTCATTCCAACAGAAACCCTTCTATGGCCAGGAAGCCCACCTGTATAGAATTTCTGCTATATAGAAGCCAGCAGCAACTAGCACCTAGGTGACATTCGCTTTGCAAAATATAACCAATGAACTTTATCAAATACATTAATATNAGAATAAAATTACACCATAAGAAACGGGAGAATTTCACGTTTAATTTGATATATTAATTATTTTGAAAAAATTCGTTGATTATGTGTTGCAAGACGAATGTCACCTGTGCTTGTTGCAAGACAAATGTCACCTGTGCTTGTTGCAAGACGAATGTCACCTGTGCTAGCAGCAACAGTTTCATTGTTTTTATTTAGTCTTTATGTTTTGACAATAAGTCTTTTGCTCCTCTTTAAAGTGCACATCAGGCGAACATTTTCATATGGTAGACCTGCTGAATCTAATCGAATGATCGAAAGAGAATTCGAAATCGAACTCGTAGTTTTGGAGTTACGCTTTGTTGAAGTTGAGGATTTTTGCAAAATGTTAAAACCTTAAAAATTATAAAACTTCAATAGAAAAGCTTTTTATTTCTCATTTCTAGCTGTAATTCGAAATTATGGGAATCTTTTGGTTGAGCTTTCTGCAGCTGTTCCTGATGGCATTGTGTGCTTCTTTGTTAGTTATTTATATATGGTAGGTATTACATGTGCTGAGTACGCAAACAAGGAATATATTTAACGACAGATAGGAAGTAGAACAAAAGTAGACTTATTACATGAGTCCTTGTTTTCGCTCCATTCCCCTTAAACATACTTCACAATACCCATTAATGACTATAACAATAAATAACAATTTTATTCAATGGAGCAAAACTTAGACTCATATCATCAGTCTAGGACTAAAGTACCTTTAATGAATATTAGGATTCAAATGTTATTGTAAAGAGGTTTTGATGGTTTTTCATACAGTTTTTAAGACGTTGCTGATGTCGTAAGTTTAGATTAAGAGGGGGAACATTGCAATTTTAAGTTTGAGCAATTGTCAATAGCGTCAATATATTGCATAATTACTTTAAGAGGACTAGATTTTATAAGTCTGCTAAGACTATCATAGCAATCTTTCACTGATTAGCGACGATGACAAATGTTGTTCAAATTTGAATCAAAGTTATCTGATTCCATGTTTCAAAATGAGGCTTCCGCCAACGCTGCATGGCTATTCCGGGGGTGAAATATAAATCTATGTAAACAACGTATTGTGATCACACAATCATGAAACATCAAAGGCATAAAACCTTAATCTCTCTTGTGTTGTGGAATGTGTAGTTGTCTGATTTCAGTTGTCACAAAACAACTTTCCATGGGTGATTGAATTTTCAATTCGAAATGAAGAAACAATTGCAATGCCAACAGAACCACAAAGGCCTGTTACTATTTGTTGTTCCGTACTTTGCTTCAGTTTGTTTCTCATCCCCAAAATGGCGCACTCACTAACTATTGTTATTTCTAGTTTATAGTTTACATGCTTTTACTTCTTGTAATTGTACATTTTTATTTTTAATTCAGGAAACTGTGGTGTCTATTTGGAATGACCAAGTAAGTCTTTTTTGTTTGTTTCGCTTTGCATCATAAGCAGAAATAGAATATAAACTGGAGGATAAAGCAATTAGAAGTTATAACTAAACGATAAAAGCCATCTAAAGGTAGCATTAGTACCTCTCTATGGCCAGGGGAGAGCACGTGTTATACAATGAGATTTGCTAAAAAGAATGAATGAATGAATGAATGAATTAATTAATTAATTAATCAATTAATCAATTAATCAATTAATCAATTAATCAATTAATCAATTAATTAATTAATGCTTGTGTCTAACTTACAGGAACTTGGTTCTTTCTTATTTCGTCCCATTCCTTGTGGAGAAAGATTTTCGCTATTGAGTCTCATTTTAAGCATCAGTAGTAGTCACAAATACATCGTATATTTAGTTTATGTGCATCATTGTGACACTTCTAGAAGTGAAGGTGTTATCTACATCTTCTTGACGGTCGTGACTGAATAGCAGCGGTGATAAATGCTTGAGTGGGCAGAAATTGGAATAAGTTGTATTTTCACGTGATCTTGTAGTATGGCGTAAAATCAGGTAGTGTACAAATAACATCGAGGCTGACTTACGGAAGGCTTGCGCTAAACTCTGTGCAATATCTGGAACGTTGACTTAGTCCTTCAGAACATTGCACGTTAAATAGATATAGTTTTACTTTGTAATAAGATCCAACTTTTTATGAGCTTTCGAAAAATTTGTAAATTATTACAGTGTTTATGAAGGAAATTTCTTGCAGGGAATCATCTCGAATCTTCAAAAAAACAAATTGATGTTTATTGAAACTCAAGACGGTGCAGAGACAAGCTTGGCATTGCAAAACTATCAAAGGGTAGGTAAACGATCTATGGTGTGTGTGAATAACAGAATTCAGCAAGAGGTAGAGCCAAAATGACGCCGTCTCTCTCAGAATATTAAAGGGGCTCCGTCTCCAAATTTCGGTCGAAAATGTGATTTTGCAGTTTTATTATAGGCAATATCACACAGACTTTCAACCTTTTTTACAAAAATGAAAGCGGTATTTTCAAGATAAGTCCTTGCACTTCACAGATGCACAAACCAAACATTCATATCTTTTACGATTGCTCGGATCTAAGCGGATTTTTAACGGTCACTTATTGGTGGCTTGGATGAAGCCACTAAACAAACTGCAAAATACAATGGACACGTGCCTAAAACAATGGTGTTTACAGATTTTTTTTACACTTTGGCGACGAAGCTCCTTTAAAGTAAATCAACAGCGTTAAAAGCAGCTTAGCTAGGGGGACTGGGTCAATCTAAATATCACCTATTGTATCTGATGTTCTCGATCAATGAAAGCAATAGGAACATAAGTGGTGCGTGTCGTTCTTTTGTGCTATATTTAGACTAGATCGCTATATCTCCGTTCATTTACTTTAATATTTCAGTTTCAGTTTATATAATTTAAATTCCGCTACATACAATTTAACATCCTAACTATACAAACGAATAACTAAACTACAAAGGTATAAGACAATGTTACAGAAAATTAATACACTGATACAGAAAATTAATACAATATACCAATACAAAAAGAGGAACAAGAAAAATTGTATGCAGTAAATTACTTAAAGGAGGAGCCCTCTCAATAGGTAAACTAATCGAGGAGAGAGCCCTCCCTATCCTAAAATATTATCAGATGAATTTAGATTAATTTAAATAATTCCGCATTTGCTTATAGCATAATATAATAGAAATTGTGCAAGTATCAAAATAGCTTAGATTCATTGGTTGACCTTGTTCAATAAGTACATTTTCAGTTTTGCTTTGAAGGATATTTTTGATGGAGATTTCATGTAGATTANGCTTAGATTCATTGGTTGACCTTGTTCAATAAGTACATTTTCAGTTTTGCTTTGAAGGATATTTTTGATGGAGATTTCATGTAGATTATCGGTCACTCAGTCTGCCGGAAATCGCAATTATGAATCGTTGTTTCTCCTATCTGTGCATTTGCTGGAGGGCTAGCTGGCTACTACTGAGTCCCTGGTTTCTCTACGTTCTGTGTTGTTCCTCTGCGATGAGAACCATCTGTAAACTAAAATCACAGCTTTGCTGTGCTACGTTTTCGTTGAAAGAACTTTGTTTCTTTAACACATGCAGATCTGAATTTGTTATTCACCTGAAAATTAAGATCTTCTAGGTAAGTGGTTCCATTTTTATCGTAACCTCAAAGAAATACCATAATGATTTCTTCTCTTTTTTTCAAAGGCCTGTGAAAATGGACGTGGTGCAATACTGCTTTCCATTGCAAGAGGGAAAGTATCTGAAGGAATTGATTTTGGTAGGTTCTGTTCAACAAAGTATCAAAAGGGTAATAACTAAAATGCACCTGGGGGCTGGAAGAACCTGGAGCAAGAAGAATAGAATGTGTCAAAACTTGCTATAAAAGAAATCGCTCATGCAAGACACTTTTATTGTTTTAATTGGTTGGTTTTCGCAACATCAAGTTTGAGAGGTACTTTACGTTGTCTGAGCTAATAATGATAAACTGTTATTGGATTGTAAAACCTCAGACCCAAAGATAAGAGCTATCGATATTCTGCCAATTTCTTATCCTGGCTAAGGCAAGACTAGCGACTGGTTTTTCTTTCCATTCCGTGAAATTTGTGTCGTCAATTCTTGGTGCAGTTGCTATTGCTACTGTTTAATGAGCTTGACCGACGTAAGGACACTCCAATCTTTTTCAGATCATCATTATGGACGAGCTGTTGTCATGTTTGGTATTCCATATGTATATACCCAAAGCAGAATTCTCAAGGTATTAATCTTATCGATGCTCTTTTCCTTTGCTATTCCACAGTTTTGCGATACTTTGATAAATTTCTATATTTAATTTCCGTGAAAGAGTTGCAACTTGCTATAGTTGTGCGGAATCTGAAACCTATAATTTAGAAAAGAAAAGCTTTGTTGAAATAAATACCTGTGTAAGAAGAGATGGCCAGATATTATCTTAACTCTGAACCATTATTTTTAAGAATCACTCGTATGAAAAGACTGCTTGACTCGTATGACAGTGTGCATTTGGTCCATTTGAGTTCGAAGATACTGAATATTCTTACCCTATCAAGCCTAGGGTATTTGATGATGTAGATAGACTAGGAAGGGGGACTGATTCTTCCCCCTTTTTTTATTTCTGTGCTCTGCAAGCTATTGTACTCCCAAAAAGTAGATGGACAAAAATTGTTTCCGCTGTAAATCTTGTGTTTCTCATCAAAGCATCGTCAAACAAGCATCAATGAGAAGATCTCAAAGAGCAGAGTTTCGGAATTGATAGGAAAATGAGTTTTGAGATACGAAAATGGGATTTAGTTCCCTGGGAATTCTAACAAGTTTGCTGTTTCAAATCGTACCGACATCGTGACTGCTTGACAAATGCACACTTGTTACCACACATAGAAGCCCAAATATGCATAGTGCGTATGCTTGAGAATTTCAAAGATTATGTATATCTGGCTCACATTTGTCTCGTTTCTACAATCGTAGACAAAACTGTTGGAATAAACAACGATTTCTTTATCCTCTGGAAATATGGTTCATCCCATTTTAGGCACGACTAGAGTATCTCAGAGACCAGTTCAACATCAGAGAAAATGACTTCTTAACTTTTGATGCAATGAGGCATGCTGCTCAGGTAACAACGTTTGATAATTGCTTTTCAAGTCTAGCTTGGAATATTGTAATCGCTATATGCCCTTGTAGTATTTAGTGTAACTCGTGTTGTCAGTTTTGTCAATTTTTTTTAGAAATTGTTTCATTGATGTAGATCACAAGTGAAAACATCCCATTCAGTTGGTTTTAATGCTTATCATATATCTTATTGAGGGTGCACCAAAAGGGAATTCGTTTTTCATAATTTGGTAGGCTTTGTTACATAGGTTTAATGATTCGTTTTACCTAGAGCGCTAGATGGAGTGGAATGAATCGAATTCTTGTTGACAGTGGAAAGGCCGCAATATTTTCTGCTTTTTTATATTTCTCAGACCACTATCATTATACGGTAGCTGAATTAATATTTATGAACAATCCTTGATTTCGCAATGCGTGGAGAACAAGAGAAAACTCTTGATCAGATCAGAAAGAATAACGACGAAGAGCAGTTTGTACATTTCATCTCCCTCAAGGGTCAAGGAATAACTCTTCAAGAAAGTATGGGATCATGAGCTTTATTAATATCAATTGCTTCAGTGCACCCTCGTACTAAGTAACAACCACAGTAAGTTTTCCGCGTCATTCTGTTTTTGCAGTGCGTAGGACGTGCAATCAGAGGAAAGACTGATTATGGTATTATGGTTTTTGCTGACAAGGTACGTATTTCATTTTTTCATTCTGTGTGACTAACAGTCAATATGTCAAGAGCTAGGACTTCTTTGTAGAGGAAACATCCATTCTAAAACGAAATTTTTTGCATCGCAATACTTTTGATGCAAGCTGAATTACGGGAAGGCATTACTTCATGGCCGTTGAATAAATAAAAACACATTTCGGCATACAGGAAACGACACTACGTTTTCCTTTGTTGTATGCAGTGTTGTCGATCGCCATCTAATGAGACAAGTTGACTGACAAATAAGAGGAGAAGTTTTTGAGAAGTTATGGCCTTTTTGGTCCAAGAACTTGTTTTGCCGTCAATAATTTGTTCTGTCGGCTTTAACATCCAGGAGAACCTATTTTTAGCAATATAATCAAACTTATTAAGATAACTTTCATCTTACTTATACATGTTGGGTATTTTTGCAGCAAGAAGCTATGTTAAAAAAACTACATTCTCTGTCTTCTTAACTTTTCTTGAGAACACATTTGGAATTTCGAAATTCAGGTTTTGTCTTGAGAATGTTTGCGTGGAATTTCTGCCTTATTAGAATGAAGTTAATGAGAATTTGAACGAAATGTTTTGAAAAATTATCAAAATTTGATTATTTTATTTCTCTAAGTGCATTTGTGTTTAGGATGCACTTAATTCTAGCAATATTGGAAAGTTTCGAAATGGCTTTGAATTTGTGCATCATCTCTGAAATTTATTTATTCCTTGATGCAACTACACAAAAAGATGCGTAGGACAATCAAATTTTAACGAGTTTTAAAAAGTTTCACCTTTTATTGGGTCACTCGGTGTGTAGACATGATGGCTAAAGGATAACATGAAGTCCTTGGCATGGGAAGTTTTTTCCATGCTCTTCTTACATCTTACTGCTCAACTACATTTGTATGTCACAATCAATTTATTTCAGCGCTTCTCCAAAGCTGACAAAAAAGGAAAATTGCCAAAATGGATTCAAGTAAGTGCTCATCCTAATGGTAGTATTCATTCATTCTCCAATTATTTACTTATTAATGCCACTTTGAAGCTATCTTTCCACAATCCCAATATTGTTTACACGAGTATGTCATGTGTGTTAATAATCGCCAATAACATCTTATAAGTGCCCGATACGTTTAGTGCTTTTCAATCTTGGCATTTTAGTTTATTTAACACAGAATTTTATGTATATTTAACATCTTATAAGGGATGGAATATTTTCAACTTGAAAGTTTGTTTTAAGTGAGCAGCACTGACTAGAGCCTAATGTGTTTTATGAATTACCAATGCCGTTTAGCGTTAAAGGGTCTGTGTCAACCAGCATGCTTCGCACGTGTCATCTCTTGGTTGGCCTTTGTTGTCGCCATTTGCATGGGCCATGAAAATGGTGACAACAAAGGCCAACCAAGAGGTGACACATTCAAGGCATGCGGGTTGAAACAGACCCTTTAAGAAAAGTTTCTCTTGAGCACCTCGTTCCCTTATTCTTAGGAGCATTTAAAAGACGCGAACTGCAACTTAACAACTGATGAAGCGGTGCAAGTGAGTGTTTTTATTTCTCGTTCAACTAATAGATTTCTTAATAGATTTACCTATAAATGGAACAAAGAATACACCCGGATACAGCATAGTTTCTTTGCCTATGCATTGTTCATGACGCGTGGCCAATTTCGATCTCAATAAAATATTTTTAGATTTTGCTATGCAAGCTTGTATTCTTGCACAAACCCTTTAGGACATTTATTTGACTTAACTTTGCTTTAGTACCTTTTTCTCGACATAAGATTGCCTCTTCTCGATGACTGCCTCTTCTCTAAACTGGGTTTCAGTACGATTTTCGACATTATGAAGAACTCAATGTTAGGTAGAAGCTGTAACGATGCTATTTGGTAGATGGGACTCAATTATAACACACTTTTATTTAGTTTCTGAGAAACTGCATTCGTTCTTTTGTTCTTAGGTTGCAAAGAGATTTCTACGTCGTATGGCACAACCATTTTGTCATGTAAGTGTCTCATTTGAAGCTTAGAAACGCGAATACCTTTAGTGAGAAATAGGAATAAATGTCTTTGATTAAGAGTACCTTCACAAGGAGCATTAAATGCGTGAAAGAATTAGTTTTTGCATTTCCAGAGAACATACCGGGTCAGTCAGAAAAATGAATCCATTCTTTGAAAACTCGTAATTCAAAAACTATAATTCTGATTTGAAAAATTGCAACTCCGTTGCCCGACTAAGGGCTTAACTTAATTTTAAGAATTTATTCATAATTTACAATCCATCATTTTAATCTCAAATGAAGAATTTCCGACAACTAGCTTCCTTGAGCTTTGCTTAAAACTATAAGGCTCAATTTGATCCATGTTCAACGACCAGGCATTGCTTTTTAATGATACAGAAACTGTTGAAATTTAATTATGCTTTCCGATCAATGCTGGGTATCAAAAAGTCAAAATCTACATGATAGTGATTAGGCCATTTTTAGCTGTTTTTGGGCATTTCAAGAAATAGGAATTTTTTGGCTGATTCCTAATTTTCGACGGAAATAATGCACCTAAAATTATGAGAAGAATCTTGAAAATAAAGTCAAAGCTTTAGTAAGATGATGGAATTAAAATTTACAAATTGGTTGCATAACTTTGTTCTGTACAATTTTTCAAACATACATGTTTCTGACTCAGCCGGTAATATAACAACTTTCAAAATTCAGATGTATGATGATTGTGGACATAGCAAAACCATTTATAGCACAAGACAGCTTGACAAGCAAAAACTTATCGAAGTAACCAGAATAGGCTGAAGTTTTCAAAATACACCATAAACTCGTTTTTGAAATTTTCATTGCATTAAAACTTTTACAAAGGTAAAAACTTATTTAAAACGGATTGAACAACTCTAAGTTTTGAAATACACTAGGTTTGTTTTATGTTTTGAATACCAATCAGATATGCCCGAAATAGATATGAACTTTTAAACAAAGAGAATTACGTCGAAAGTTCAAGTGAGTCCATGAACTCATTCGTGAAATAATTCCCGAAGAATTATTTTATACCTTTCATGATTTCAGGAAGATCAGCTTGGTCTCTCGTTACTAACACTGGAGCAGTTGGAATCGGAAGAATTTCAGAAGAGAATTCATGATGCTGCACAGGCATAAGGTATTTTGTTCATCACTTCTAAAAAGGTTATTTCAACTGGACATATTTTTTATAAGAAACTCTTTATAAGAACCTCAACTCTCAGATCACGAACAATTTAAGAAATTCGAGTACTAGAATCTCAAGCATACGTCCCCTTGTTCTTTGTCCTTTAATACTTGGTATTATTGAGTGTTGCCTAGACAGAGGCATGGTTTTGCAAAACTGTCTGTGATATCTTCACGAAGGCACAGGATTTCTGTCAGTAATAAAACAAAAAGAATTTGAGGAACATTCTAAGAAACTGTTAAGAAAATTTTCAGGGCTCAAAATCTGATATTTTCAAGAAACTTTCAATACTTAGTCAATTTCGTATATTTTTTTATTAAAAAAATCGTGTATTTGAAGAAACCGAGTGAGGTCCTGAGATATACCTGGTGTACAAAAAAGTGTCCCGTGTTTGATTAACTCTTTTTTGTTTTTTTTTTATATTGCTACCTAGCATCCGAAGGTAGTTTTTAGGACACTGAGAAGCTAAGCTTATCGAGCAATGTCCTGGTCCTTCCTCTCGATGTGACCACACCTCGCGATTCCTTTAGCCTGGAATTACAGAGAGTTGGGGACTCTCCTCACTCTACGTAGCAGGTTCGACAGGGCGGGGACTCGAACCACCAACCCTCAGGTTGGTAGTCAAGCGCGCTACCGTTGAGCCATCCCCGCTTATATGATCAACTCTTAGTTTTTGTCAAAAGTTTGACAGGGGTGGTCATATCCCATTGCATGATGGGGCACTATGTATGTCCCATATTCTGGCCTTTTTTCTCTCTGCTAGGGGCTAGCTTTGTTCCCAAAATGCTGCTTTTTCTTCTGATTTCAACATTTTCGTCCTAAAACTAGTTTATTAGTAAAATTTTGGCTACTTTGCAACAAGACCTACCAAAATTGCGGTCTTTTTCTTGGAATCTGTTTGATAAACATAAGAAAAAGAAATTCATGGTATTTGACCGCCCCTTGTTTGATCATGCACTCGTTGTCTTCGTTGGGTTCAATTTTTGGTAAGAGTTCGGAGTTAAATTGAAAACTGAAAATTAATAGACAGGTTTCCAAAGTAGAGCTGAGTTGATTCGCTATTTCAAAGATCAATTTCAAGCTGGTCTTTTGCAATCAACTGTTCAGGGCCCCTTTCGTCTTTATTTATCATATCCCTCACTTTTAAGAGCTGCATTTTTCATAGATTGCATTGCCTCACGTGAAACGTAATGATGTATCTCACAGCTAATAATCAGCAACATCAATCAAGGCAAAGGCAGGCCAAGAAGAATATTCGAATCTATGGATGGCCTTGTGTACAGTAGGAAAAAGATGCAATTCCAGCATGATCAAAGAATTCTTCATCATTCATACAAATGATATGATATAAATACATTATGCTATTATGTATCATTTGTTTTGTTTCAGTTAGCTCATGTCGTGCCGTAGGGGCCAGATCCACTCTGATAGGAAGACGGATTATATCTTTCCCTTGGGTTATATGTGGCTCTGGCACCCATGGTACCCATGTGATCGTTTCTGAGAAGTCGCTCTAGCTACTTGGGATTTTTGTTCACATGAAACAGAAATATTAGCAGGTTGCTTCCATTGTAGAAGTTATTTTCGAGTATCTGGTTTTTAACAATGAATTAATTGCAAAATCTGAAAGAAGATGTAGTTTATTTTGTAGACCGAAACATTTGTCGTCCTCTATGGTAAGAATTGGTTTACATTAATCTGCTTTGAAATCTAGTTTTTTCTATCAAAGAGGAAGCCATATCTACTGGGTTAGTTGTGCTGACTTTCTTGTTCGTACCAAACCTGCTAACTTACATCGACATTTGCTAACTTTTAAGCCACAAGATCACCCTAAAGATTGCTCAGTTGCACCAAAAACATCTATCAGAAAATGGGAGGACATTTCTTCCCCAATTGTCCCAACTGTCCCCAATTGAATTGGAAATATCTAGCAGGGTCTTCAGCTATTCAGCTACACAGTGAAATTTTCGGCAGATTTCGAAAGTAGTCTTATGAGGCAAAACGTTGGAAATTTGTGCATATGTTTTGGCCTGTTTTGAAGGATTCTGTGATTAGACGTTTTTTACAAAGCTGCTCGTTACTTGAGAAAGAAATCACCGATTTAAACATATCAAAGCGTAAAAGTTTATGGACTACGTTGTGCGCCATGTGGCTGTTGTCGTTGAAGCAGCACTAAATTGTCGAATTATGATATAATTTGTATGAATTTACGTTAAATGAAGAAACTGAGTGGCAGCTCTTGGGCTGTTTGTTTCTGTAAAGAGAATATTGCGACACGCGAACAGCCCCACTCTGGGGCCTCGACCCTAGACTTGCAGTAAATCCCCGTATATAAGAACCTACCAAAATAAGAACCTACAGGCTGTTTTTCCTAAATTAAGCACCTCGTAATTAAGAACCTGTTTGGTTTCAGCTTGATGAAAAAATATGTTCTTATTACAAGGGCAATAAAGTTGATTTTTGATCATCCTTTTTGAGTCTATTTTTGTCCCAGGTGGCTGTTAAAATCTGAACCTCCTCCCCTGCGATTTTTAAGCTCAGTATTAGTTATTAGGTCCTTGATAACATCGCCAAAACAAATAATATGGTTGAAAATCTCTTGATAATAAGTCCTGAAAGGTTTACACAAGGGACCCTTCGAATAAGAACCTTAATACCCTGAAATTGATTAAAGTACCTTTAAAATAAGAACCTAATTCAGCCTGGCTCTCAAAAAAGTAGGTTCTTATATGCGGGGATTTACTGTATTAAGCCCAATCTCCATATCGCTGGCGATCGCTGGCGATCGCTGAAAAGTTCAACCAAGTTGAACTACTGGGCGAACCGCGGCGACCAGCATATGGACTGCGCATGCTCACAAGGCGTCGATCGCTGGCGATCGCTGCGATTCGCTTTAATGGAGATTGGGCTGTACGTTGAGTCCTAGTAATCGCTACCACCCACCCACCCTAATCGCTCATACTAGTATTGTAAAAGCGAGTAGGGTGAGTGAGTGCTAGCGATTGCTAGGACTCAACGTAATAAGTCTACCTCGACCCAGGACCAACGATTTGGACAGCGCATTGAAAACGAGGTCAATCCAAGAGGAGCGTACGAAAAACAAAATTCTGCGAAGGCCAAACGGGACAACCCGGAAGTGGTACAACTGTTTGTTTACATACGAATCTCAGAGTCATTAATTCAGTCAAAGGCATGGCTACTTACTTGGGAGCAGAAACACCTGACATTGTCACGCGTAGCCTATTCAGAAAGTATGACGTTGATGGTAGTGGATTTCTCGCCATGAGCGAAGTTAAAAGATTGCTGGGGGACGATCTCGCCATGAACAAGGAGGAGATGGAGGCTTTTGGCCTACTCTTAGATAAAGATGCAAGTCATAAAGTTTCATATGATGAATTTAAAGCATGGATACAGAGTCCAAATCGTGCAGGGCTAGCAAGGGACCCAACTGGTTCAAAGTATCACATACTTCTAAAGGCTGTGGAATATTTCAAGCAGTATGACATCGATCAAAGTGGTGCTCTTGAAGG
Source organism: Aurelia aurita (assembly GCA_004194415.1). Taxonomy (NCBI): domain Eukaryota; kingdom Metazoa; phylum Cnidaria; class Scyphozoa; order Semaeostomeae; family Ulmaridae; genus Aurelia; species Aurelia aurita. Next base: position 788,129 of record REGM01000031.1, read on the forward strand.
CGGCGAATTTGAGAAGCTGATGAAATCTATTGGAGTGCGAGATGAAGCAGTTACCGCTGCTTTAAATGGCCTAGACAGGGACCACAATGGAAAGATCTCATTCGATGAATTTCTTAAATGGTTAAATTGGATCCCAATGGATGATTTGTGATGTTATCCATCTATTCCATACAGCTTTGGGTTTAAGACCCTATCAGTCAAGCCGAATTCAACTGAATTGATTTTCATACCTTGCAATGATAATTTTTGTATGGCATAAAAAGTATCTTTGTTTCTAACTAACCTAACATATTTATATTCAGTAGCTATCCAATTTATTTGCTAAACAAAGTCCAAACATAACAAAGCAATAGTGATATTTTTGTGTCGAGGTTTTGCTACCTATAATGAAGGTGAAGTTGCGTTTCTTAGTGCCAAGTGCTGGGAGCAAAGAAGGAGAGACATCCTCATTGAGTGCGTGACCCCCTGACCCTGCCATGATGCTCAAGTAGAGTTGGTGGGGCTTGAACCCTGTCCGCCTGACCGTTCTGGCTGCAACAGTCAGAAGGTTACACCACGGTGCCACAACACCTTCTAATTACATCTCATGGTTCACAGAATTTATTTCATTTTATTCATTTTACACTGAAAATGACACTGCCAAATTAAAGATGTAAAATTTCAAAAGACATGGGCTGAATAAATTCCACACTGGAAATCAGAAATTTCACCAGCCCTAAGAATTGGGTTGGGTAGACTTGGCAAATAAGTTTGCTTTTGAATGGATTTATTCAAAATATGTCACAATTGAAAAACTGGGCCCGCTCCCCACCTTTGAGAAAAAAGCTATGTGCTCCTAATTATGACACTAGCCCATTTCTAAATCTGCTTCAGACAGAATGTAGGCAGAAACATGAAATACATGCATTATTCAATAGAAAAACTAAATTATATTGGTGAAAATTGTATGTGGCCGCTTTTAGATTGGACATCAACTCATGACCACTGAGAGAAAGAACCTCCCCCAAGCCTCATCAATGAAACTCTTTAGAGATTATCATTCTTATCTTCAATAATCTCAAAATTGTATTCCTAATATAGCCAGCCCCCTAAATCTACCCAGTCCTGTGTCTTTCTTCTCTTGTTACTTGACCAGACATATTTTTTATAAAAAAACTCAACCCTCAGATCTCTAAACATTGAAAATCCTCCTACTGGGAAAAAATTATTCAAGAAACTTTTTCTTTTAGTGAATAAAATTCCATAGCATTGTTGCACATCATTTTCATTTGTTTTTTTTTTGTTTTTGTATGGTACACGTTTCTTATAAGAAATCAAGAAATTGGCGCTGTACTGAAGTTTCTTAGAATTATCAGAGTTGGAGTAATCAAAGTTTCTTAACAGTTTCTTAGAAGGTTCCTCAAGTTCACTTTTTCTTTATCGGTGGGGGATCTCCTGTGCCTTCATGGACATTTCATACATGTATTTTATTCTATAAGAAACCGCTTATAAGAAACACTCAGATCGCCAAAAAATTAAGCAACTCCAAGGATATGGGTGGGTTTTTGCCCGAGAATTCTCTAAACAAGGATCATTTTTCTGCAGATTTTCCTCAAACATGGGTCGGTTTAGACTTTCTCCACAAGCCTATTTCATGAAGTCCGTCTGACCGATCCCTTTTCCATAGTTCCCGGATCTGCCATTTCAACATTCCGTAACCTATGTTGCTTTACGGAATGCTGGAATGGCGGGTTCGGGAACTATAGGAAAGGGATCCGTCAGACGGACTTCATGAAATAGACTTGGGGCAAGTCTAGGGTCGGTTTGGCTGAAATAGGCAAAATAATAGTTAACAATGGGTATTTTTCGCCAAAATTCATCATAAAAGTGGGTACGAAGGAAAATTTTGGCAATTAGAAGTGGGTAGCTTTCTCAAAACCGGGCGGCAGACCCCCGTCCATCCCCAAGTCGTGTACTTCCCCCAGGACAACAAACAAGCCGAAGCAGGTTTCAGGTGAAATAAATAAAAGGTTCAGGCGAAAAAAAAAAGTTTGAGAGTCGAGTCTCTTATGAAGAGCGGAATGAAGAGTGTCTAAAAAAGTACGTGTATCACTCGGAAGGTACTTGGAGTAATGTCTAGAAAGTAGCATAGCTTAATGTTCAAGAGGTACACGATGTAAACATCAAGAATTTGATGAAATCCCCCCCCCCCTCCCCCCCCTCTCCTGAGTTCCTTGACTAAAGGATACTTTTGGCGCCAAATC
>REGM01000031.1:790670-839907 GCA_004194415.1 Aurelia aurita
TGTACTGTATTAAGGGACAGTGCAAAATGTATTATATTACATGGCCGGTGGAGAACAAAAATTCTTGCAAAAAAATGTTCTTACCCGGTATAAAATTATTGCAAAAAGAAATCAACTGCCCCGTCACCGTTTCCTTAAAAAAAATGTATCTGCCCCGTATTCGTGAGCTTTAGATGTTACATAGTACTACAGATGAATTTGCTAATGACCATTACAAAATCAGTTCTTGTTCATATGAGCCTTGTCGACAAAATATTGACTTTGAAGACGATAAGATGTGACTGATGGACCGTTCTTGCAGACAATTGACATGGAAATTCTACATCATTTTATACATATCTCTTCAAGCACTTCTCATCTTGCATGATTTACAATTTCGTCTTCAAAATGAACAATTCTATGTTTCAAATTGCACCTTAAGCTCATAAAAAAAGTTACTGCCCCGGCGTGCCCCATACTTATTTGCCCAATAAAAAGTGTTGACCCCGTTCCGCATAAGCTCGAAAAAAGTAGTTGCCCCGTTACGTTTTGCACCGGCCATGTTATACAATATATTTTGCACTGTCCCTAATCCGTACTTCTTGAGTAAACTTGTATTTTACTACTAAAAAAATGTGTTAACAATGGAGGTGAAATATCATAAAATTGGCTATGAAATGTGAACAAACGCACACGAGATATCCCACCGATAAATACAACTTGAATTTTGAAGAACCTTCCAACCCCCTTCAAAGAAACGTGAAGAAACTTTCAGTGCTCAAAATTTGATAATTTTAAGAAACTTTGAGTACTGGGTCAATTTCTAGTTTCTGTAAATAATTTACTCGTTCTCAAGCTAGATCGTCGGCCTTCATCGAGTCAAGGTCAATAAACAGAACAATGTTCTCTGACTTTTATTTGCAGCTTTGAAGTTTAACTTTACTTATTAATATTTGAATTTTAAGATTTCTATATGCTTTGCCACCTGCCTGATAAATCATCACATGCTGCAACACGCGCGATCGATTCAATTCGAAAGCGCGGGAAATTCAATACAATGAAACACCTCTAAAAGAACCGAAGAGTATCGCGGGCATTTTAAGCCCCTTGGCCGCTCTATCAAAGACGCCCGCCCTGGGCGGACAAACAGAAACTGACCTGAGAGTACGCACTTCGCTGAGATTTCTCACAAGTTCTTTGGCCTTCTTTGTCATTTGTAGAATGACGCAGACAATAAAACACCAATAACAGCGGTCTAAAAACAACAACAACCATAAATTTTCTATAAAACAGTGGTTATTGCACTTGAATTTCGTGGTCTGTCAACCTGTTGCCAACTGTTTTCTTTGTCGCCAAACTGTGAAATCTTTAAACAACATCAATGGTACTTTCATTGTGCCTTTGTTGTCAGACAGTCGCTTGACTTCTTAGTAGTCACAACATTTTTTGCTTATACAATGTCGTTTGTGGACAACTGAAACCTGACTGAACCAGCCCTGTCTTTCTGAAGTACGATAATTTGGAGAAACCTCTCAAGAAACATTCAATGCTCAAACATGGAAATTTCAAGCCTTCATTATTCGTTAAGTCAAAACTGAATTTTTTAATAAAAAATATCGTTAGTTCCCCATAACTTGGTTTCATAGAAAAATAGCAGAGTCATGCTTTGGCTAAACGAGCAAACATTGCTTGTCAAACATTTAGGATTTGCTTGCCAAGCAAAATGTCTTCTATCCGTTTGGCCACGTCGCAAAACATTGCTTGGCATTTGCTTGTGAACCAGAGAAAATATTTTCAACTTTTTCAAAAAGATTGCCCCACAAATTGTGCTTGTCATTGTCACGCAATGTTTTGCGACGTGGCCAAACGGAAAAAAACATTGCTTTTGGGAAGTACAGTATCTCAGATGTTTTGCAAACACTACTTGCTCGTTTTATCTTCTGGTCAGGCGTCAGGAGACGAAAACTTGCAGCCCTGCTTGCGTGCCTGTTCTAAACTATGAACAATTGAAACCTGCTTATCTGAGTTTCGTGATAAACTTGCAATCAACAATATGACAAGAAATTAATAAATTCATCAAGCAGGTGCCGAATATAAATTGATACGAATTGATATTTTTTTAGGCCAGTATGATGACCTCATGTATCAGTCAGAAATTTCTTTCCACAGTTGCTTTGATTAGCCAAAAAATGTGCTCAATTTGGACGGTTGTAGACATGACACTAACATGACACTGATCTAATTCATCGATGTCAAAGATCTTTCTTTAAAAGTAAAAGGAATCTGGCGTTTTGAAAGCGAGGTCCAATCAGATGGCGTATGATCTATTCTAGTTTTAACTCGGTCGTTTTATCTGTGTCTATTCCCGATAAGTTGCCAAAATTCTACCAGGTGAGTCGAAAAAAAGTTTAAACGTTTTGCAAGCCTGTAGTTTAATACCTATTTATCAGATTCCTTAAAACTGATCATATTTAGTGAATCATTGTCGGTTTATTGTTCTCACGTTACAATCAACCTTATAAAGATGTTTCATCTCAGAATCCTTCAAAACAGGCCTAAAATCCTTGATCAAAGTTGCTATCAGTTCCGGATGACCATACCGAAAACTAGTTGAAAACGTCTGTAAAAAATTTCCTTGTGTCAAAGATTGATAGGGCAGGTCTGTAACTACATAACAGGTTGCCTAGGCAATAATAAAGCCTGATTGCGGTGGAGCTTAAATGTAAGCAAATTTTATCTAGAAGTTTAGGCCTGGTTTAAAGGATTCCGAGAGGAAAAGAAATAATTTTATAAAATTTCTTGCAACTTGAGAACAATACGACAAATTTTAAGATTGACATGTTAGCCACACATTAAAAATCAGTTTGAAGGAATCTGGTGAATAGGTATCAAACTGCAGGCTGGCAAACGTTTCAACTTTTTTTAATACCCGAGTATAACCCTTCAAAGATTCATGTTCACGCTAAGCTCTTTTGAATGATACCTGCTTTGCAATATTTTGCAATAAAATGGGAAAATTCTATGACCAAAAACATTTTTGGTCTACATAAAGTTTTAGACTACAGGTTTTCCTTTTATAGGAACCTTGGATCAGCCCATAGTACTAAAAGTTTTTTAATTCCACATGAAAATTTCAGCTTTTAAGTACTAAAAGTTTCTTAATATTTTTCTTATTTTTTGGATGCATGGATTAAGATGTAGTTTCTACAACTACCATGTATTTGTTTTTTGAAATACAGCACAATGTTTAGCAAGAAAAAGAGGTGTATTGAGCTCAAAACATAAAATTAGCGTAATTATTCCTCAAGAATAAAGGTACAATTTTCCCATGATTTTCTTGGATCTTTTAAAAGTTTCTTAGTGCTTGTTGAGCGTAGTACTAGAGTTTCTTAGTTTTTTGGCCATCCTAGTACTATACTGTACTTTAGATATCTGGCCAGTGTGTCTATCTGGTGCCCTAAAATAAACTTAACAGAGTTTATTGATCCAAACAATAAATTTATCTCTTAAATTGGTCTAAAAATATGTTAAACTTGGATGCTTTACTGATCAATATTAATACCTTGGGGTGCTCATGTTTAAAGTTCAAAGTTGCAATCAATGAACCGTTATCCAGAACTTTAAATGAAAAAGCCTATCAAACAAAGCAGCATAGCTAGTAACTTACTACGACGTTGTGCGATTGAACAAATGGCTTCAAAATCATTTTCTATTGTAGAGAGTTCAACCAGTACGTTCTACCGGGTGTTCCAGTTCCAATGAAAAGTTCCCACGTTTGAAAAAACACACATTTTTTTATTAAAACATGTTTCCACTGGGTCGTTTGAGTCGTTATCACTTATCATTTTTACTACTGATGAAGAGTTATGCCCGATACGTTTAATGTTTTTTAATCCTGGCACAGGGACCGCGCAGCGGTTTTTAAGTGGGGGGGCTGAAGAGCGAGCGAAGCGAGTAAGAATGGGGGTCCGGGGGCTTGCCCCCGGAAAATTTTTTGAGACCACGCCCTTTGGATCGTCGGAAAACGCCCTTTTAAAGAAAATACTTCTCTCTTTACGTCCATATTTATATACAGTTTGGTTTAGAGAAAATTCAATTACTACGAAAAGAGACACATATGACAATTATTAGGCATTATAGAAACTAGTCTAGTAAACTTTCCAAAGTTGCGATGCCGTTTTTCATTTTTTACGAAATTTTTAGCAATTTCCAAGAAGGACATCATGTCCGCTGGTTTTTTATGGAAGTTCAATATCTCCAGGTTATTGAATCTTGCTTGCTTCATATTTGAGCGAAGCCAGGTTTTGAGCCGTCTAACCATTGAGAAAGACCTCACAGCAGATGCACTCGTTGCCAGGTTAACATGCAAGAGCTTGCAAAAAATCACCACTTCGCCTATGCAGGGCCTCTTTTAACATACTAGCTGGGTGGGCAATTGCCCCCTAGTCCTTTCTTTAGAACTATTGTTTTACCTTTTTAAACAATAGGCCTATTGTCCCTTTTAACCAAGGAAACAATTGATTGCCCCCCGAGTCCAACCTCGTCCCCAGGGCCTTTTGTCATATTTGGAAAAGGACAAAAGGCCCTGGGGACGAGGCTGCCCCGAGTCCTGGTCCCATAAAAGAGGTTTTGCGCCTATGAGACGAAGTTCTTCAGGCTTCAAACTTGTAATCCTCTTCAGAAAGTCGTCGAAGCATACGGCTTCATTCTCTCCGAATAACAATCTGAAGAGGGGAAGCTGGGCAGTAAGTGATAACATATCGACATCGCCACCGTAACTTTGCTCCAAAAACCTTAACTCCTCAGCATGATCTTCGGATTTCAAAACCATGAAGCAATGACTCCAATTGCTCATACGCTTTGAAGCAGCCAGGCTGACTAAACTTGAGGTCAATGGAATGAACCATTAAGTCGACTGCTTCAAAATAGATGTGTCTAAATAAATCTCGTGGAGATTCTGCAAAGGCAATGTCGTACTTCCTTCCTCATATCTCGCAGGGCAATGTTGTTTGTGGGGCAACTTTGGCTCTTCAATCAAATTGTGCTGCTTAGCTTTCAGTAAAACTCAATCGTAAAACGAATTGAAGCTTTCAGTATTGCGAATATTTTCAAGATTTGTTTTAGTCAAGATTGCAAGTCGCTTTCCATAGATAGAGGATAGTTTTGTTCCTTGTAATCTCTTCCACAAGTTATCCGTGTGTATAAATACCCGTTGACCGAGATTTAGCGTAAAAAAGAACTCGAAAATTTTCATTTTATGCTCACAACCAGCTGTTATAAGTATACCCATAGACAGCGATGATTAACACCCCCATTTGCTTCACGTATCAAATGAGAAGATTGGCAAAGAGGCCATAAACTGTGAAGGAGTTTTTTTTCTCGTTGTCGTCGATTAATTTTAACGCGAAGAATTAGAAATTCCATCTTTGTATAACAAAATTTAACCTATCTTTGAAAAAAGTGGGGGGGCTATAGCCCACCCTAGCCCAATGGCTGCGCGGTCCCTGTCCTGGCATCTTAGTTTATCATCACAGAGCTTTATATCTTTGATTACCAGCCTTTCTTTTTTTGGCAGGTAGCTCAAGGAGCAAATCATTTTCTCAGGTATAGCTTATCTTTTTGATTGATTCAAAAATTAGCAAATTTTGACTCGTTTCAGGGCTTGGTTTTGAAGCATACTGCAAAAAGCACAAATGATTGCCAGATAAAGTTCTTTGTATGTACTATGCTTCTAACTTGGTCATAAATATCAAAGAAACGCACACCATCGTTGAAGAATTGGATCGTGAGGAAAACTCGAACAATCTCCAACTTTTTCCTCTTATGCAAGATTTACAATGTATCTTAAATAATATGGCTGATAATAAGTGTTTTCAACGTGTCATTTTATACCCTTTAAGTGATGAGACCATTCATTTGTTCATTTTATTGTCTTTAAAGATGATACGATCATAAACAAAAACAGTTGATGCTCTTTTCTAACGAGTACGGGTTTTCGCTTGGTTTTTATGGAATTAATTTTCGTGCGAAGGCTGCAACACGACACAGAGGACAAAGAATAGCGCGTTGTTGTTGTTGCAAGGGGCACGCGGCTAGGCTTTGGGCCGCTAATCCATTCAGAGTTCATTTCGAAAGTTGGAGGGAATTACATTTGAGTAATAATGGTGAGATTATAAAACTTGTTTGTGCGATCGTAGGCGATCGTGAAGATATAATGGCATGATTACTCAAAGAAGAGAATAAAAATTACATCAGAGATGGAAAATGAATTAACTTGCTCAGTCTGTCACGAAATTTTCAAGGATCCTGTTGCTCTACCTTGCTCCCACAACTTGTGTTATGATTGTGCGAAGAAGTCTATCGCTTCGGCTAATCCTGAAACTCAACATAACGACGGAGCATCTGATGATAGTGGATATTTAAGTCTTGGAGAATTTCAGCAATTATGTTTAGCAAACAATCGACCGATCCATCCTTTGCCTTTCCCTCAATTTATTTTGACTTGCTCGAGGTGTTCCCAGAATTATGGCCTAGACGAGCGTGGTGTGGACAGTCTCCCGCGCAATTTAATCCTCGAAGCACTTGTTCAGAAATGCCAGACCAAAAATAATGAACTAGATTGCCAGTTATGTGAGAATCAACCGGCTACAAAAGCTGCATGGATGTGTGAACAATGTCAAGTTGCATATTGCGATGGATGTTTGGGTATATATCACCCAAAAAGGGGACCCCTAGCAAAACATTCTCTTGTCCCTCCCATCCGGGATAAAGTTACTCAAAGCTCATCGAAAAGCCGGGCGATTATAAAATGTATTGAACATGAAGAAGAGAATATCAGTATGTACTGTACGCACTGCAAATGTCCTGTTTGTTATTTATGTTTTGAAGGTGGAAGGCATAGTGGACACGAAGCAAAAGCTCTTGGTTTAATGTTCAAAGAACAGAAGGTAAACAGAACAATTTATCCCAAAACATCTCTATTATTTGAAAGACAACTAAACTTGTTTGCAAATTTATATTTTGGCAGGACAGGAAACACCTTTGTTTTATATGTAAACAATGTTGTTAAACAGCTAGTCAAAAGTGAAACTTGTGAACTAATATATCCCAAAAAATCAACCTTTGAAAAACAATCAAGGCAATACCCCAAAGCATATACTGTAAGATAATAAAGACAAAACAAGAATACATTTGAACATTTGAATTTATTTATATGTTTTGATTATTTTCATCTTTATTTGTTACAAGTTTATTGATTAAGATTTCGTCAACATATATAAAACTATCAATTGTATCTTGTTTTGTCTTTGAAACAAAATTTACTTCCTTGCAGGTATTTTTATTTTGGAATATATGTTCTTAAATAGGAACTAGAATCTCCTTTATTTGTTGTTGGTAGACATAATATTTAAACTTCAAATGAAAAATGAAACTTACAAATTAATATAACCAAAAGATCAGTGTTTGAAAAACAAATTTACACTTTGCTTGCATATAAATATTTGTTCTTGGGTAAAAACATAAAACTAATTATTTTGTGTTGTCTGCGAGCAAAACCTTAAAACATCAAAAGCAAAACTTGTCGATAAACGTTTGCTCCTGCTTTTAAAAGTTCAAATGTTATGCTCATTGAAAAGTCACTCCCAATTATTTGTAAAAATTATTTTTTTGTAGCTGCATAATATCTAAAAAGATCTTCAAACATTGATCTCACTTTGTCCCACTTTTCTTTCATTAAGTAGACTATTATCTAAACAATTTTTACTGATAAATAGCAAAAAGCAAAATAATTCAAGAAGTTTGCTATATTTAGAAATGTCTATCTTTAGAAACATAAAAAGTTCTTCACATTGCTACAAGCAACTATCTCCAAATGACATAAAATTTCAGACATGAATTGTTTTTCAAAACTTTTGCTGGGAACTGTTTGGCAAATTGTCATATGATTTTAGAAGAAATTTCAGAATTTAAATTGGGCTCCGTTTTACCAAATTTTTGAAAGAAAATGTAGAAACTTATCAGAGAAAAACATTATCAAACAAAAGATTCTGCGAAAAAGAGTTATTTTTTCATTATTTTTAAAAGTCATAATTAAAGATTCAGCACAACGATGAGAATGGTGTAAAAAGAACTTTTTTGTATAATATTTAATACTTTTTAAAATTCATTGATTCCATTTGAATAAAAGCAAAAGAAGTGGGCATTTTTTGAAAATGTGAAAAACCATGAAAATTCATCATCAATAAAAATGTTATCAAGAACAGTTCTTTCTTCGTTGTAAACAATTAATCCCTTTTCAAAACTTGATAATTTGTTAGAAAAGACAACAAAAAAGTGTTGAAATTGTTGCAAAAACATCAAAGAAATCTTTGATCCCAAAAGCACAAAAAATCAGCTAAAAATAAGAATGGTATCAAAACAGCATTTTTTTGTAAAATATTTATCACTTTTTAAAATTTCATGATTTTATTAGAAAAGAAAACGAGGAAATATGTAAAAAAATTCTAAAAACAGCATTAAAATCATTGAATCCAAAAACCACCAAATTTCATAATGACAATCAGAATAGTTTCAAAAATGTTCCATTTTTGGAGAATATTATTCAGTTTCAAAGTTTAGTGATGCCAAATCATTGATCATAAAAAATAACCAAAATTCCCTATTGCAAGATTAGTAATAGCAATTGATTGGATTTCCTTTAATATTGTAAATTCATCTTTTGTTAAATTTTCATCATAGTATATTTTGCAGTGAAAAGCTCATTATGTTCTGTGTGAAGACAGGTGTCCTTGCTTCAGCTTCCATTATCAGCTTTCAAATTTCATAATGACAATGAGAATAGTTTCACAAATTTTCCATGTTTGTAAAATATTAATCAGTCTCAAAGTTTAGTGATGCCAAATCATTTATCATAAAAAAGTAACCAAAATTCGGTATTGCAAGAATAGTAATAGCAATTGATTAGATTTCCTTTTAATACTCTAAATTCATATTTTGTTAAATTTTCATCATAGTATATTTCGCAGTGAAAAGCTCATTATGTTCAGTGTGAAGACCGGTGGCGTTACTTCAGCTTCCATTATCTCAATGGAAACTGGTACCAGAGGCCGATAAAAAACTTTTCTTCCTGGGAACGGCAAAAATTTCGTCAAAACTTCCTGTGAAAATTCTTTGATTTGACATTGATTTAGTGGATTTTACAGCGTAATTGATGTAGGTAGAATATAGTTCACTTCACATGCTACTTGGTGAAATTTAACATGTTCATAAACGAACAACTTAAGGTTTAAACTTAACATAACATAAAACAAACACTTATATTGCATACAAGTTAAAGAATGAATGCTAGGTTGGTAGCTCAAAAATAGGCACAATAATTGTAGAGCTCTATAGCGAATGTCAAAATACAAGCCAAGATTCTGCTTAAGTAAAGTTACTTCAGCAATTCAATTTTGTTTTCTTGATAACAATTATAATAAGTTCTTGTGTTTTGACGGCAGCATAAAAATTTAGCCTGTTTTTCAAAAAATTTCCTGCGGCCTAAAAATCTTGCCAAAAATTTCCTGGGAACGGCGTTCCTCTGTTCCCACACTTTATCGGNAAACACTTATATTGCATACAAGTTAAAGAATGAATGCTAGGTTGGTAGCTCAAAAATAGGCACAATAATTGTAGAGCTCTATAGCGAATGTCAAAATACAAGCCAAGATTCTGCTTAAGTAAAGTTACTTCAGCAATTCAATTTTGTTTTCTTGATAACAATTATAATAAGTTCTTGTGTTTTGACGGCAGCATAAAAATTTAGCCTGTTTTTCAAAAAATTTCCTGCGGCCTAAAAATCTTGCCAAAAATTTCCTGGGAACGGCAATCCTCTGTTCCCACACTTTATCGGCCTCTGGTAACAAGATTAAATGCCTCTGTGATAAAATTGCATTATTTTACTTTTATTTCTAATAAAAAATTCAATTATTCCACAATTTCATTGCTTGGAATCCATACTGTCTTCATGGCTGGCAGTATTCTACCTCATTTTCTTTGAAATCATTTCATTGTTTGCAGGTATGCAATTGTGCTGTTTTAAGTAGCCTGTGAACAGGCCACAAAATGCAAAATATAAAAAAATAAAAAGAAACAGGCGATGTTTTAAGATAGGCATAGTATTTTGCGCCTCTAAGCAAAATGTTTTCTGTTTTAATTTGCTGTATTTGGTGACTAGTGTGCTTGTTCTTTACCACTTTTTGAGTCTCATACACAAAACTAATGAGAATAGATGATCATAAGCTCGCTTTGATAACTATATGAATTTAATAAAGATTTTTATAAATATAGAATATATGTTTTAACGTTTCACTTTCGTTTCGTCATATAATCTTGATCGCTTGATTTTCTGATAAATCGAAAGCAAAACGTTGCAACGATATACTGGGTGAGTCAGAAAAACGTGGGGTGTTTAACAAGCTATATTTTGGTGAAAAACAAGCTAAATCGAGCGTGTTGAACGTTTATTTTGTAGAAGAAAGATTGAATAAGTTATAGAAATTTAGTTTGTTAAAATAGGCCATTTCTTTCTGTATCTATTTGCAATTTTGTGACATAGCTATTTTGGTGAAAAGTATCGCTAGCATAAGAACTTTCTGCTTCCTAACAATGACAATTAGTTGTAGGGGTACAAAGCAAATAACAATATTTTTCCTTTTGTATTCTAACACAATGCATGCTTTGTTTAGATCTGTTTGTAGAGAAACAGTAACTTTGTCATGGTTTAGCGGTTCACACGTGCATGAATATTAATCTAATTGGAGGCTTATTTTAGGAATCTTACGAAGCATCATATTACTATAATCGCTTGTAATTCTGGAACGGAAAGACTGATTTCGACCAAAAAAAATTTCATATCTAAGTTAGCTTTTCTTCTATGCAATGAACTTTAAAGAAACGAATTTACAAAGTAAACTCCATAAAAAAAATTGGCGAACACCCCACGTTTTTTCTGACTCACCCGGTACAATTGCGGTAAAGAGGCGTCAGTAGTGGGAGTTTTTTGCCATGGTCCTTCCCTTCTTGCCATGGCCATGTTTCGAAAATCTTCCAAAGCTAACGAGGATCTCCAAAATATCTTTTAGTTGATTACAACTAATTCATTATTTGGTTTACATTTTCTATTCAGAGGAAACGAAGGATGAAGAGTGCAACGATAAACATTATTTTTATATTCTCATATTATTCGACATTGCAGTTATAAGACAAATCCATATTATTTTGACAATTACATGTTATTTGACGCGGCCATGATTACTTTGATTAACGTTTTGAAGCAAGCTGTGCCTCATCATCAGAGGAAGGTCCGCATTTTAAAGAACGCCGGTCAACCAGCATCCTTTGCCCGCTTCGCTTGTTGCCTTTCGACTGCGGCGGCCATTTTCATATGACAACATTCTCTGCAAAGTGCGACCGCAAAGGATGCTGGTTGACCGGCGTTCTTTAATTCAATGCTTTATAATTTCGTTTTACATCAAAGAAAAACTATTCGAAATGCTTGTTTTTTATATTTCGACTTTACAAGACAACCCAATAACTTAGTTACATAGATACTACCGGGCGTCCCAAAAATTACTCCCGTCTAAAATATCAGCAAATCTCCATTATCAAACCAATGATAAAACTTTTTTGTCGATGATCCAAATATATTAAAAGCTGATAAATTGTTGTTTTCATTACTTACAGGGTATAAAACGATAGCACAAATTCTCTTGAAGCAATATCATAAATCTCGCCTAAGAGCCCTTATTTTGATATTTTTAATCATCTTTCAAGTCTACAATGATAGTTTGCGTTTCTTTCTGACATTTATAACAAAACTAGACGCTTAATACGAAAAGAAATTAATCTAGTAATCAAAAGTGCTTTTTGCAGTATGTTTCAAAACTCCTAAAAAGAGCTAAATTTGCTAATTTTGAAACCAATCACGAGATCAGCTATATCTGCGAAAATAATGTTGTCTTTGATCTACTTGTCAAAAAAAGAAATTCAAAGATCGGTCATGTAATCAAATTTTGGTGGTTTTTCAAGCAGGAGTACTTTTTGGGACACCCGGTATTTCAAAATTTTCCAAATCTTTGGATTGGTATTATGAATGCACATGGTATGTTGTTTCTCTTAATTGTACCATTAGTTAGCAGGCAGAAGTGGTTTCAGACTAATATTAAGTTTTTCAATGTCATTTCGTTCCAGAATGAACTTGCTAAGAATGTCAAGAACATAGGAGACAAGAACAAAGAGTTGCAAAATTTTATTTATTCATTGCAAGAAAGCGTTGCAAAATTATCTGTGAGTACTTCTTTTTATTCATACAGCACTTTGCTGTTTTGTTCATTTTGCTTTGAACTAAATTGATCTGTTTGAATAATAGAATAAAAATTGTGCGTGAGAATTTAAAATGACTGGTGCATTCCGCAGTGGTGACATGCATACCTGGTGGGTTTACCCGTGACAGTGAGCACCGTAGAAATCTGGTACGATTCTTTAGTGAATTTTAGAAGGAAAGGAAAATTTCGCATTGCTAGGAAAACGAGAGAAAAAAGGGGAGGGGGGAGAAGTAAAAGAAGTAAAAAGAAAAGAAAGGAATTTGTAACAGAAAGGAATATCAATGAACTGGAATCAGGCGAAAGGGGAGACCATATCTACACTAGTGACATCGACAGATACTTTTTAAACATTGACACATATTCGCAGGAAGTCTGAGTTTTTTCCAGCACTGCCTTAGAACCTGACATCCTAGTCGCAGGTAGGATGTAGCACCCGCGTGTGACCCTTTGAATTATTTTCAAAGGTTTCACTGTTTCATGTGTGCTAAATACCATTTACGAAACGCAAACATTGCGCGAGGTACATGCAACTGTTAATTATCATTCAGTGAAGTTATAATATTAATTAGAGAGATACATTAGTCTCTTTAGTAGGTCTCCCTCCCAATATATAATTTGGAGGCATCAGAAATCATCTCAGTCTTTTACAGAGCTACATTGTACATTTAATCAACACGATTGTCTTTTCAAAGTCATTGGTTTTCTGTCATTTTTCCACACTAACGTCGTCATTACAGCAATATCCAGAAACACCTGTTTGTGCGCAGCGCGAGATCTTTCATTATCCCCATAGTTCTTTTATGAAGAGAGGACTTCAGAAGTCAGGGTAGAAAAACATTTACTCATTAAACATGCATATTTAGCAGATGTCTCTGTGGTTAAAGCATGTGTTCTCTGCGAGATATTTAATCTTCTCGGCCAGTGGCTGGCGGCTAGCCTCGAGAGTGCCCTCGAAGAGCGTTAGATTTATACCTGTACTGCATTACACACCTTTTTTATGAGAACCATGAGAACTTAGGCGTTTGGACTATCAAGTTGAATTTGTAGCAAAACATTAAGCTTTAGACTACGATTACAGGATACCTGCACAATTTGAAAACGGCAGATAATTTGACGGTACCAAATTCTTTGCAATCTCCGTCAAAGGATGAAGGAGTTTGACGGCAAAGAAATTTTATCTAGGCCTTAAGAATCAATCAGCCTCGTTTTGTAAGAAAGAGTCGAAAAATGTTTTGTTTTCAACATTTTCGCGTTTTCACACGACATTGTTTTTAACTTGTACCGGTGATTAAAGTTCAATTTTCGAATTCTGCCGTTTTAAAATCCATCTGACACAATCTATGCCGTTTTTGTGTGAACGGGAACCCGATCCGTAACAATTTTTTTCATCTTCAACTTGTACCGGCATCGTGTATCTGGGCAGCGAAAACAAAATTTGCTGTTGTTGCGAACAACACTCTCATATGCCTAAGTAGGCCTAAATCCACGTTCACACAGGTGGACTCGTCGNAGTAGGCAGAAACGAATTTTTTTACACTGTTTTCAAATTCTACCGCCATCGTTGAAAAGAAGTTTTCTTTGTCTCTTTATATCTCACGTATTATCATATTCTCTCAACAGGAAAATGGTGTTGACTTTGAAGCACAGATCGTTGCACAGTTTGATTCATTGAGCAGGACAATAGAAGAAACAAAGTGCAAACTTCTTGAATGTGTAACAAATCATGTTGACCATAAAACTCAGATCCTGAAAGATCAAAGTAATTCATGTAAAGAGAAGCTCAAAAACACAACTGGCTTGCTGCAGTATACGTTTGAGGTGCTCAAAGAAAATGACCCAGCTGGATTCCTAACGGTGAGTTTTGTGCTATTGTAATTGTAGTAAAAACGCACATTTACGGAGTGATTTAGAAATTAGTTTTGGCGTTTGTCAACATGTGCAATCGTGAATTTTCCATTAATTTCAATGAACCACAAGTCGTTATATGGCGAAAAGGCTAATTAAGGCGGTTAAATTTACTTCACTAAAGTAGACCTTTTTACTTGCTAGAATAGAGGTTTGGATCGAGCGTCCAAATCTGGTATATTTTGTAAAGGAAAACAAAGCACAACCCCCCTTCTCAGTAGAAACATTGCTAGCTGTGGGATGAAGTTCCTTCGGATCCCAGAACACTTTTCAGAGTGTTAATCAACGATGACTTTACTCAAATTGAATTAGGAATGGTTCCGTTTATACAGAGGCAAGTTTTATTCGCCTTTTTGCCTGGTTTCTCGATGTTTTAATTCACTGTTGGCTGATTTTGTTATGCAACAGTCTTGGCCCATATCTAATCAAAACACAGTGATTGTTAAAGAGAATCAACGGATATAAAAGCCCCGCGCGGAAGGGGTCTGGGTATTCTATTATTAGCCTATTGTATTTGAGGATTTCTACATGTACGTGGATATTGTTTAGCGAGAGGAACAATACCGTGCGTAGGAGTTTTCTTTGTCCTATTTATAGATGACCTCCACTTAGCTCCGTTGATTCGTTTTAAGCAAATATTTCATATCTTTTAAGTATTTTGAGGCCTTCGTTTGATCTGTTCTCCCCACATTCTTTCCATAGGTGTATGCAGGTTTATGTGTTTCCTCCTCTACGTTTATAATTTTATCAATCATAATATCGAAACAACGGTTCTTTTCATTTGAATAAAAACGATCGAAAACAGCAAATGTGGATTCGCAACTCACAGGATGAAACCCTTGTATTCTTTCACTGTTCTGCAACTGTTACACAGCAAAATCAGCTAACAATGAACGAAAGCAACGAGAAACAAGGCTAGAAGGATAAAGAACTGAAACATTCCTAACTCACTTTGAGTTTAAAGTTATCGTTGATTAACTCTCTGAAAAGTGTTCCGAGATCCAAAGAAACTTCATGCCACAGCCAGCAGTGTTCATACTGAGAACGGGGGTCATGTTTTCGTTTTCCTTCACAAAATTTACCAGATTTGGAAGCTCGACCCAAACCTCTTTTCTGGCAAGTAAAAAGGTCTATTGATGAAACAAATTTAATGATTTAATTTAATTTTTATTTTTCATTTGTTCAGTCATTTCAGGAACAGCTTCAAACGAGAACCATAACATCATGGGCGTCAAGAAACGCGGTAGTTGTTGTTCCTACAGCAGTTTGTTCCTCCCTGTTTCCCTGTGCGCCGTTTTCCTTGTGTCCCTGTGTCCTGCAAATTTGAGTGACAGTACAACAACAACCTTCACGGGCATTGGGACACAAGAGAGGACAAAATTGCTGTATGAACACAACTACCGCGTTTCTTAAAGCATATGCATAAAAAAGATATTCATCTCTAAGTTAGGGTATTTACTTATCAATATTATTTTTGGTTCAAAAAATTGATGGATGATTTATATACATTTTGTTAAACGCTGAAACTTTTTTGAGACACTCGGTAAAAAATCGCAGCTTTTAGAGCTTTCCATATTAATTGTTTCCAGTGTTTCGGCGTAAACCGTACAAAAACACCAGAATTTAATGTTCGCAAATTGTTAGTGGCAAGAAGAAATTTTGTTTCCGTTTTAAAGCGCAGCAAGAAAATCGCTTATTTTGCTAAGCCTAAGATACTGTTGGTCCTCGTGTAACATTTATTCTGAATCTTATGTAATCATGGAAATCTGTGTCCAAAAGGAAAGTATGATATTTTTTGAGCGAAAGGATTTTGTGGATCTGCCAGGACTTTATCTAATTCATAAGGATTTAGTATGGGATTTGGGATTTGCAATAGTATTTTGCAAGATGCATTGCTTGAAGATTTAGATGTAAACTTCGCTCAAATGAATATCCTTGAAATTGAATGTGAAAATTTTCCATTAAATTTCCTTGCTTAGTGACTGATTTCTAATTATTCACTGTTGTTTATTCACAGATTTCAAATCCTTTAAACAACAGGTAAGAAGCTTCAGCCAATTTGACAACGCTATGTTCTTGATAATGTGCTTTTTAGCTGAATTGATATTTTTGAAAAGTATCATCATACTGAAAGCATACTGAAATCCTTCGAAATATGGAACAACCGAAAGACGCATTACGATTCATACCGATGTCTTGTTTTTGAATAAGCCAATCCTGATTCACGTACGGCAGAATAAGGTCTGAAAAACACTATCAATGTCCCCCGAATTAAGTTAAGTACAAACAAACAACCATTTGGGGTGAATATTTTAGGTTTCTTCTCTTGGTATTTTGTGTCATCTGAAAAGCCTACTCCTCCTGCTTTCAAACATGAACTTTGATTTTTCATCAAACAGTTGATTTTGAAATTACGATCGCAGAAGTCGACCTAGTGCAGCTAGCAGTCTAACAAACTTGTGATATCAAATCCTCACTACGGTGTGAAAATCGACTCACACATTCAAAAGCACACATGCCTTAAAAACTGGACCCAAAATTTTGAATCAGGAAAATTTACTGTTTCAGATTATATGAAATAGATTTTCATGATCTTTTAAATGAAAAAAGAAGAAGAGTTCTCAACCCTGTCGATTCACTCAAAATCTGTAAGATGGACATGGACTAAATTGCGCTTCAGTAGAGCTTTCGATCAACTCTCATTACAAATGATCCGACAAATGGTCCTGCCTCATTTTACTGCCATTTAATATTTATACCGGGTGTCCCAAATAAAAGGTAACAGATTTGATCAGGGTTAGCAATGCCAATTAAGCTCCAATCAAGTCGCAATAAGTTTTAAACTAATCATGAAAAGTCAACTTGAACATAGATACCTTGTTGGTTGATATTTGTGCTTCCAAAGTTGAAATATTTATCTTGAAAGTTTAAATTTGCCTTCACCTCCAAAGCAGAGTTTTACCGCTGTGGCCTAAGCAAATTCTTGAAGCACAGCGAATAAATCAATAATAGCCTTGATAAAATTTGAACAAAAACCAGATTATGTTAATGTTATATGGTATTTGCTGGAGCTCACCTATTATGCATTTATTAATGTTTCTTAAACTTTGATTTTTAATTTCGCTGTGCCTGAGGAATTTGCTTAGGCCAAAACGCCAAAGCTCTGGTTTGAACGCCAAAGAGTCAAATTTGAACTTTCAAAAATATATTTCAATTTTGGAAGCACCAATATCAATAAACAAGGTACATATGTTCAATTTAACTTTTCAGGATTGACTTAAAAGTTCCTGCGAATTGATAGGAGCTTAATTGGCATCGCTAGCCCAGATAGAATCTGTTACCCTGTATTTGAGGCACCCGGTAGTTGTTCAGAATTTCGTAGTGTGCTGGGACTTAAAAACACATGCCTTACAATTCTGTTGTCTTTTTACAGACTGTGTCTATCAATGCAAAACTGGTTAAATGATGATGGACAAAAACCCGCTACAAGTGCAGATATTGAGTTAACCTTGGACATGGCACCGATTTCTTCTGCGCTTACAGCCTTGCAGTTCACAGAGCTCACAGGTACAAATGTCGTTCTATTATTTGTGGAAAAGCATCCTTTGAAGCTAGCAATTATTCAGTTCATTTTAAATTCTTCATACAGGGTGAAAACATTCAATTATTTGAAAACTATTTTACAATGTGCCCTGTTAAAATAAAAAGAATAAAACTCTAATACTACTTAATGCAATGTCAGAAGAATACAAAAGAAAACCTATTTTTCACCATTATGATGATCACCACAGGCAGATTTAGTTGCAATGGCGTCCGTTGCTTTTGTTTACACGCTAGCCCAAACTATTAGCGATGGCTGATTAGTCAAACCGCAGTTTTATGGCTGATTAGTTAAACCGCAAATGTAAAAAGCAAGATGCAAAAGATTCCCAAACCCTGGTGGTTAACTCATCTGTTGTGCATGCGAATATGGGTTTTTAAGAGAAGATAATGAGTATATAATGATAATCGAAAGTACCGGATGCATAGAAAAGACAATCCCAGTTTGAAAGACCACTGCTCCCTAGAGATCAAGGAGATAATATTGGCAAATATATTATTATTATTTTTTGTATTACATTAAAAATTTGGGACGACTGCATTTTCGCGGACCAGATTGATGTCATATCTCTCAGGAACGAATTTGACCAAATACCCTACTAACCCTAACTCAACCCTAACTTACCCTAACTTACCCTAAATTAAACCCTAACTTACCCTAACTAAAACCTCTTTTCCAAAACCTAACCCTAACCCTTACCTCATGACAAATAACGTGGCTATATTGAAAGCTAGTCCGCTAAAGTGCAGACTAGCCAAACAAAATTTGCAGTAGGTATTACGGATTACACTACTTACAATCTAAATTACAATACTACAAGGATGATACTCCGGGGAGCAGAACACTACCCTGTGGCCATCATACGATAAAGCGTAAAACAAAAAAGAACAAAAAGAAACAAGAGACTACATACAAATACACGCAATTACTACAAACGATTAAATACCTAAGTTTGTTTACATTAGATGTCAGGCCATATATTATTTGGAAATGTTCAAATAGATTTTGAAATTTAACTGACTGAAATCGGCTACTCCGTTCTGACATTATGTCGGATTTTCACGAGAAAGCCCCTTCAAGAAACCTTCAAAAACGGAATAAAATCGGGATGGCACTTTCATCCTCCTAACGGGATAACATGTGCTAAAGCATGATGTACAAGGCATCGCTGTAAGGCAGAAATATTAGGGAAATTTGGTCGTGATTTTAGGTCTGTTTTGAAGGTTTCTTAAAGCGGCTTCCTTGAGAAAATCTTTCACAATTTCACAACGGAGTGGCCGATTTCAGTCAGGTACATTTTAAAATCAATTTGAAGCTGTCCACTATTAAATAATATATGCCAATATTATTACCTTGATATCCAGGGAGCAGTGGCCTTGCAAATCAGAATTGTTTTTATTGACTGATCCGGTAGAACTGTCAAAAATTTTAATAAGCAAGGATTGGCAGAGGATTCCAGTTTCAAACATCTAAACTAATCAGCTGACATTGCGTAGTAATGGATGACCAAAAAGACCTTGAACTTTTTGAATGCCACAGATCTTGAAATTGCTTTGTGTGCAATTTTATCAAGGACCAAATCAATTTAAGTGATAATCTTTTTAATTTATCTCTACGGGAAAGAGATGATGAAATCATGGTTATACAATCGTGTTTTAACACATAGAGTAGTACTTAAAAAATATGACAATTCGAGACAAATTGCTACAGCTTGCTGTTTCATATGACAGCTCGAATCAAGGGTCCCTACCTTGTATGAACTGGGTTTATTCGCAGTCCTGTTTTGGTGACATAGTACACAGAGCAATAGACGATTCCGGAAAAGATGGCGTCGGGGGGCATTTGACCAAGATGCATTGCGTTCTATAATGGAATCAACAGCGATTCTATAGAAATTCGATCACCAAACGCAATGCATCTTGGTCAAATGCCCCTCGACGCCATCTTTTCCAGAATCGTCTATTGCTGTTCTGTTGTCCTCCAATCCGAACCGGACGACGTACGATGACGTAAGAATAATTGTGTGGTTTCAAGTTCAGGTGTTGATGTAATACGATATGAACTGCTGTATGAGATGACCACAGGGAAGCAGACAGCACGATTTTTGAATATCACAGCAACTAAAGAAAATGTCTTATGTTACTCACGAAAACAGGACTGCGAATAAACCCAATTCATACAAGGTAGGCGCCCTTGCTCGAATCCTACATTATATAGTACGTGGATTTGATAGTAGTCTCGTGCGATTTCAGAGTATGATTCTCAAGCATCGAATGCTTCTAGGCACGTGGTAAAACAAAAATCTTCTCAAGTTTAAAACTATTCTAGACTCATATCTCCGAACATCTGNAGAAACGAATTTTTTACACTGTTTTCAAATTCTACCGCCATCGTTGAAAAGAGTTATTCTTTGTCTCTTTATATCTCACGTATTATCATATTCTCTCAACAGGAAAATGGTGTTGACTTTGAAGCACAGATCGTTGCACAGTTTGATTCATTGAGCAGGACAATAGAAGAAACAAAGTGCAAACTTCTTGAATGTGTAACAAATCATGTTGACCATAAAACTCAGATCCTGAAAGATCAAAGTAATTCATGTAAAGAGAAGCTCAAAAACACAACTGGCTTGCTGCAGTATACGTTTGAAGTGCTCAAAGAAAATGATCCAGCTGGATTCCTAACAGTGAGTTTTTTGCTGTTGAGTAAAAACGCACATTTACGGAGTGATTTAAAAATTAGTTTTGGCGTTTGTCAACATGTGCAATCGTGAATTTCCCATTAATTTTAACGAACCATAAGCTACCTTTTTACTTGCTAGAATAATGGCTTGGATAGATCTAGCGTCCAAGTCTGGTAAATTTTGTGTAGGAAAACAAAGCACAACCCCCGTTCTCAGTAGAAACACTGCTAGCTGTGGGATGAAGTTCCTTCGGATCTCAAAACACTTTTCAGAGTGTTATAATCAACGATAACTTTACTCAAATTGAGTTTAGGAATGGTTCAGTTTATACACAGGCAAGTTTTATTCGCCTTTTTGCCTGGTTTCTCGATGTTTTCATTCACTGTTAGCTGATTTTGTTGTGCAACAGTCTAGGCACATACCTAATAAGCAAATATTTTATATCGTTTAAGTATTTTGATGCGCCCACATTCTTTCCATAGGTGTATGCAGGTTTATGTGTTTCCTCCTCTACGTTTTATGTTTTATCAATCAAAATATCGAAACAACGTTTCTTTTCATTTAAATGAAAACGGTCGAAAACAGCAAACTTGGATTCACAACTCGCAGAATGAAACCCTTGTATGCTTGCACTGTTCTGCAACTGTTACACAGCAAAATCAGCTAACAATGAACGAAAACAACGAGAAACAAGGCTAGAAGGATAAATAACTGAACCGTTCATAACTCAATTTGAGTAAAGTTATCGTTGATTAACTCTCTGAAAAGTGTTCCGACATCCCAAGAAACTTCATCCCACAGCTAGCAGTGTTTCTACTGAGAATGGGGGTCGTGTTTCCGTTTTACTTGACAGAAATTTACCAGATTTGGAAGCTCGACCCAAACCTCTTTTCTGGCAAGTAAAAAGGTCTATTGATGAAACAAATTTAATGATTTAATTTAATTTTTATTTTTCATTTGTTCAGTCATTTCAGGAACAGCTTCAAACGAGAACCATAACATCATGGGCGTCAAGAAACGCGGTAGTTGTTGTTCCTACAGCAGTTTGTTCCTCCCTGTTTCCCTGTGTCCCGTTTTCCTTGTGTCCCTGTGTCCTGCAAATTTGAGTGACAGTACAACAACAACCTTCACGGGCATTGGGACACAGGGAGGACAAAATTGCTGTATGATCA
Source organism: Aurelia aurita (assembly GCA_004194415.1). NCBI lineage: Eukaryota > Metazoa > Cnidaria > Scyphozoa > Semaeostomeae > Ulmaridae > Aurelia > Aurelia aurita. The sequence goes on from REGM01000031.1 coordinate 812,376, forward strand.
CAACTACCGCGTTTCTTAAAGCATATGCATAAAAAGATATTCATCTCTAAGTTAGGGTATTTACTTATCAAAATTATTTTTGGTTCAAAAAATTGGTGGATGATTCATATATATTTTGTTAAACGCCGAAACTTTTTTGAGACACTTGGTACAAAAACCGCAACTTGAAGAGCTTTCCATATTAATAGTTTCCAGTGTTTCGGTGTAAACCGTAAAAAACACCAGAATTTAATGTTAGCAAGTTGTTAGTGGCAAGAAGAAATTTTGTTTCCGTTTTAAAGCGCAGCAAGAAAATCGTTTATTTTGCTAAGCCTAAAACACTGCTGGTCCTCGTGTAACATTTATGCTAAATCCTATGTCATCATGGAAATCTGTATCCAAAAGGAAAGTACGATATTTTTGAGCGAAAGGATTTTGTTGATCTGCCAGGACTTTTTCTAATTCATAAGGATTTAGTACGGGATTTAGGAATTGCAATAGTATTTTGCATGATACATTGCTTGTAGATTTAGATGTAAGCTTCGCTCAAATGAATATCCTTGAAGTTGAATGTGAAAATTTTCTGTTAAATTTCCTTGCTTCGTGACTGATTTCTAATTCTTCGCTGTTGTTTATTCGCAGATTTCAAATCCTTTAAACAACAGGTAAGAAACTTCAGCCAATTTGATACGCTATGTTTTAATGAAGTGCCGTTTATTTTGATTAATATTTTTGAAAAGTATCAGCATGTTTCAAACCTTTTAGAGTCCTTTTAGATGCAGAACCATATCGAAGCATACTGAAACTCTTCGAGATATGAAAATACCGAAATAGGTGATATAGTTTTCATAAAATAGATTTTTGTAATGTGTTTGATGAAAGAAGGTAGAATTCCTAATGGAATTCACTCCAGTTGCTTGAGAATGATCCGACAAACGGTTTCGATTTTATCTTCATTTTACTGCCATTAACGTTTATAGTGTGTCGGACTTTAGTTCAGTTCAGTTTTTTCAGTTCATCATCATTTTAAAACTTGATGTCACTTCCAGACACAGTTCTTACAGTTCTGTTATTTGTTTACAGACTGTGTCTATCAATGCAAAACTGGTTAAATGGTGATGCACAAAAACCCGCTTCAAGTGCAGATATTGAGTTAACCTTGGACATGGCACCGATTTCTTCTGCGCTTACAGCCTTGCAGTTCACAGAGCTCACAGGTACGAATGTCGTTCTATTATTTGTGGAAAAGCATCCTTTGAAGCTAGCAATTATTCTTTTCATTTTAAATTCTTCATACAGGGTGAAAACATTCAATTATTTGAAAACTCTTTTACAATGTGCCCTGTTAAAATAAATAAAAAATAGCTGTTAACGCTGTTAAGTGAGTGCAGCGCAGGATACCTCAATAATTAGTAAAATCTGAATGCGTGAAACAAAACATACGAATATTGATTCAATTTCCGGGGTGAGGTACTTAACCCACCTTTGTACAGGAGTTTGCCCCAAGATTTTAATTACCCACCCTCCCTTAGGATGACGTCATACCCTGTTAAGCATAGAATTTCAAGAGGTTTCTCGCTTAGACCCATTTTAAGAGGCTTCTTACCGAAATGAGACACTGTTTTAGGGACTTTTCCCTTGCAGAGCCCACCCCTATGAGACATGTCAGCGATTATTAGCCAGTGACCCCCCCCCCGCCCCCGGGTGTTGATTACGTTTTCTATGTCACAGTTTGCAATGAAGCTTTGCAACTTGCACCTTCGTGGTTATTAAGCCTAGAAAGGCCGAGAACCATGACTCTTCTTTACTCTGAAAGTTTTCTCACTTATCTTTTCATGGATTTCTTCAAACTTTGCACCTGGACAAGAGTCAAATGGAAAGTGCAACCTTTTTTTCAGACCAAATTTCAGCCAAATTCAGTAAAACCTGGTTTCCATTTTTTTAACTTTATCTCTTTATCTGCTCTTTGTTGCTCGTTGTGGTTTTTGTTGCTCATCTTCTTCGCTCGTTCTGATTTTACGGCTGACTGATTTCAATTGCTCGACTTGTTCTTGCTCGTTATTATTCCTTATTGCTCGTTTTGGTTTTTGGAGTGCGTTCCCACTGGTACTCATGTTGCTCGTTTTGGTTTTAATGCATAACCTAATCAAATTGCAATTTTCAGGCGCAATTAATGTTAAGAGTTTCTTTGTTCTTAGAATCGGCCGATTGCATTTGAATGAGAAATGCACGTTGCTCCGTTTGTTATTTAATCCAATCACAAACCGCTCCTCCACGAAAGTCTACACCCTCGCAGGCTAGGTTTACAAAGATATCCAAATATCCAACCAACCAACCAACCAACCCATGAAACGAGTATGTCAGATCTATATGGCAGCTTCGCTGGGCGCTGCGCGCCGCTGCGCTGCAAAAATCTAATACTACTTATTAATACAATGTCAGAAAAAATACGAAAGAAAACCTATTTTTCACAATTAGGATCATCAACAAAGGCAGATTTAGTTGCAATGGCGTCCGTTGCTTTTGTTTACACGCTAGCACAAACTATTAGCGATGGCTGATTAGTCAAACCGCAGTTTTATGGCTGATTAGTCAAACCGCAAATGTAAAAAAGCAAGATGCAAAAGATTCCCAAACCTTGGTGGTTAACTCATCCATTGTGCATGCGAATATGGGTTTTTAAGAGAAGATAATGAGTATATACTGATAATAAAAAGTACCGGATGCATAGAAAAGGCAATCCCAGTTTGAAAGACCACTGCTCCCTAGAGATCAAGGAGATAATATTGGCAAATATGTTATTTTTTTTTATTACATTAAAAATTTGGGACGACTGCACTTTAGCGGACCAGATTTATGTCATATCTCTCAGGAACGAATTTGATCAAATACCCTACTAACCCTAACTCAACCCTAACTTACCCTAACTTAAACCCTAACTTACCCTAACTAATACCCCATTCACACTTGCAAGTTAAACCAACTTAAACTAAACCAGGTTATCGAATGGGGCATTCTAATTGGTCAATCAAATAATCGAATGAATTTGATTGGTTGAAATCTAACCTGGTTTAATTAAAGCTGGTTTAACTGTGTCAGTGTGAATGCGGTATAAAACCTCTTTTCCAAAACCTAACCTCAACCCTTACCTCATGACAAATAACGTGGCTATATTGAAAGCTGGTCCGCTAAAGTGCAGACTAGCCAAAAAAAATTTGCAGTAGGTATTACGGATTACACTACTTACAATCTACATTACAATACTACAAGGATGATACTCCGGGGAGCAGAACACCTCCCCGTGGCCATCATACGATAAAGCGTAAAACAAAAAAGAACAAAAAGAAACAAGAGACTACATACAAATACACGCAATTACTACAAACGATTAAATACCTAAGTTTGTTTACATTAGATGTCAGGCCATATATTATTTGATAGTGGAAATGTTCAAATAGATTTTGAAATTTAACTGACTGAAATCGGCTACTCCGTTCTGACATTATGTCGGATTTTCACGAGAAAGCCCCTTCAAGAAACCTTCAAAAACGGCATAAAATCGGGATGACACTTTCATCCTCCTAACGGGATAACATGTGCTAAAGCATGTACAAGGCATCGCTGTAAGGCAGAAATATTAGGGAAATTTGGTCGTGATTTTAGGTCTGTTTTGAAGGTTTCCTGGAGGGGGTCAACGGCTTCCTTGAGAAAATCTTTCACAATTTCACAACGGAGTGGCCGATTTCAGTCAGGTACATTTTAAAATCAATTTGAACCTGTCCACTATTAAATAATATATGCCAATATTATTACCTTGATATCCAGGGAGCAGTGGCCTTGCAAATGGGAATTGTTTTTATTGACTGACCCGGTAGAACTGTCAGAAATTTTAATAAGCAAGGATTGGCAGAGGATTCCAGTTTCAAACATCTAAACTAATCAGCTGACATTGCGTAGTAATGGATGACCAAAAAGACCTTGAACTTTTTGAATGCCACAGATCTTGAAATTGCTTTGTGTGCAATTTCATCAAGGACCAAATCAATTTAAGTAATAATCTTTTTAATTTATCTCTACGGGAAAGAGATGATGAAATCATGGTTATACAATCCTGTTTTAACACATAGAGTAGTACTTAAAAAATATGACAATTCGAGACAAATTTCTACAGCTTGCTGTTTCATATGACAGCTCGAATCAAGGATGCCTACCTTGTATGAACTGGGTTTATTCGCAGTCCTGTTTTGGTGACATAGTACACAGAGCAATTGCTGTTCTGTTGTCCTCCAATCCGAACCGGACGACGTACGAAGACGTAAGAATAACTGTGTGGTTTCAAGTTCAGGTGTTGATGTAATACGATATGAACTGCTGTATGAGATGACCACAGGGAAGCAGACAGCACGATTTTTGAATATCACAGCAACTAAAGAAAATGTCTTATGTTACTCACGAAAACAGGACTGCGAATAAACCCAATTCATACAAGGTAGGCGCCCTTGCTCGAATCCTACATTATATAGTACGTGGATTTGATAGTAGTCTCGTGCGATTTCAGAGTATGATTCTCAAGCATCGAATGCTTCTAGGCACGTGGTAAAACAAAAATCTTCTCAAGTTTAAAACTATTCTAGACTCATATCTCCGAACGTCTNGGTGGCCTAACCGCTAACGAGAAAGAGAATCTTTGCGAATGAGCTAGGGTATTAAATTAGGGGCGAAGATCTAGTATTTTTGGCCAGAACGATTATGGCCAGAAAATTATCATAGCCAAATGTTTGCCTTCTTCATTTTCTTCACCAATTTTTTTAAATACCATAGCTCAGAAGAAGCTTTATTTCCTCTGTATGAACTTAAGAATTATTAACTCTAAAATTGATCTGAAGTAGCCATTAAACAGTTTTAGATATGAAATCGACTTTTGACAATTCTTCAGAAAGTGCTTGTTGAATTACATGTAAGCCTTGTCTATCTTATTTCAGTTGCAGTATTCAATCTAGAGGCAGTAGCCACGCACCCGGATATTCGTATCACAAATGATAACATGTCAATGACAAGCAATAGCTTTGACAACAGAGTCATCCTTGGTGATGTTGGCTTTAGCCGGGGGAGACATTACTGGGAGATAACCGTTGATAGATACGAAGGCAATCCAGACCCTGCATTTGGTATTGCACAAGAAGACGTTGCCAGAGATGTTATTTTAGGCCGAGATGACAGAGCATGGTCCGTGTATGTAGACAGCACGAGAAGTTGGTTCCAGCATAACAATGAACATATATATCGTTCAGAAGGTGGAATTGGGTGCGGTTCAACGGTTGGCCTCCTGCTCGATTTGGACGAGAACACCTTGACATTCTATTGTAATGGAAAGAAACGAGGTCCAGTCTCGTTCCCAAGTCTGACAAAGGCTGATGTTGTTTTCCCAGCTTTCAGCTTGAACAGAAATGTTTCCATGACGCTGCACACTGGACTAGATGTGCCAGAAGACAATTAATATCACATGATTTGACAATGATCTGATTATCATGAGACATATGTGCTATGCATGTGAGTTGAGTTGTTTCAGGATTATGTTTAGATTTAAAGTAGACTAAAGTAAAAACTCGCATAAAAGAGACTGCGGATTAAGAACCTCAAGGCAGATTTTTGGCCAATTGAGCACCTTACATACCGGGTGTCCCAAAAAAAAGTATACAGATTTGGTCGACCCTAGCGAAGAGAAATTAGCGCGAATCAATCCGAAATAATTTTTAAAACATACCTGGATAGTCAACTTGAATATAGATACCTTGTTTGTTGATATTCGTGCTTTAAGAGTTAAAATATTAATCTTCAAAGGACAAATTTGCCTCCACCTCCAAACCAGAGCTTTGGCGTTTTGGCCTAAGCAAATTCTTGAGGCACAGCGAATAAGTCAACAATAGATTTGAGAAAAATTAAAACAGGAGGAGAAAAATTAAATACTGCACAACACATACGTTAAAAAAATATAATTTACGTGACACTTATCATCAAAGGAGCTCCAAAGTAAACTTCATGAAATAAATTATTGATATTAAAATGAATGAAGTTTACTTCGGAGCTCCCTTGATGATAAGTGTCACGTAAATTATAGTATTCTTTTTAACGTATGTGTTGTGCAGTTTTTAATGTTTCTCCTCCTGTTTCAAATTTTTTGAAATCAATTGTTGACTTATTCGATGTGCTTCAAGAATTTGCTTAGGCCAAAATGCCAAAGCTCTGGTTTGGAGGTCGAGGCAAATTAGTCCTTTGAAGATTAATATTTTAACTCTCAAAACACCAATGTCGACAAACAAGGTATCTATGTTCAAGTTGACTATCGAGGAATGTTCTAAAAATAATTTCGGATTGATTTGGGCTTAATTCGCATTGCTAGGGTCGACCAAATCTGTATACTTTTTTTTGGGACACCCGGTAGAAGAACTATTATTTAAATGGTACGTATAAGAACCATTTCAGCCTGTTACAGAAAATCACAGGTTTTTCTTTTATGCAGATTTTTACTGTAGACGTATTTTCCACACTAAATTGGGTGCTACTAATGCAAGACGTTGAAACCAAGATAAACCATCGCCTCATCGTGCAAGCAAATTATAGTACTTATAGGTAGCTTCCTAACATGCACCAAGGGAGTGGAAGAGAGCGTAAGCGTTTATCAAGAGAACACACCAACATTAGAGAGAATACGTTAGAGGCTGGTGCCCACTGCGAGATGAACGGTCATCGCTTTCCTCATCGCCAATTTTTCAAATGCGATAAAAGTTCATTGCGCAGTGAGCGATTAGCGATGAGCATAAAAGTTTCATNTCCACACTAAATTGGGTGCTACTAATGCAAGACGTTGAAACCAAGATAAACCATCGCCTCATCGTGCAAGCAAATTATAGTACTTATAGGTAGCTTCCTAATATGCACCAAGGGAGTGGAAGAGAGCTTAAGCGTTTATCAAGAGAACACACCAACATTAGAGAGAATACGTTAGAGGCTGGTGCCCACTGCGAGATGAACGGTCATCGCTTTCCTCATCGCCAATTTTTCAAATGCGATAAAAGTTCATTGCGCAGTGGAAATGACATGGCGTCGACATGGCGCTTTAATTTTATAGCGATGAGCATAAAAGTTTCATCGCCATGTTGTTCCCATTGCGCGATGAACTTTCAACGCATTTGAAAAGTTGGCGATGAGGAAAGCGATGATTGTTCATCGCGCACTGGAAACCAGCCTTAAGATAACACTTAAGATAAGATGAACATTATTTGGCAAGAGAGCAAACACGCTAATCAGGAATTATTAATTAATTAATTTCAATGAATATTATATATGGTTTTATAGTGGAAAGGCTAACTTAGATGTAAAGATTGTTAATCTAAAATTGGCCAGCAGCTTTCTAAAGTACTTGACGCATTTCTTTCTCAAAATGCTGAAAAAGGACTACAAACTTGGACTAAACTGTGTGTTTCTTGAACCCTAGGATTATGGCAATTGCAGAATTTATGCCCTAACGGCTATAAACCCCCCAAATATTTTACACGTAAGATACACACAGTTGTCATTTGTTTTTCCTCCGTAGAGGCTGGTCCTGCTCGGTGTTATCATTCAGAAACTGCAGTTTGAATCAAATTTGATTGAAATTTATAGGCCTTTCTCTTGCATTTGCATAAATTGCTTCAAGTAACTGCTGATATATAGATAAATTATAAAACTCAAAGCCATAAGATGAGGAAGTCCCTGGAAATTTCGAGGATGTACTCATTATCAGGTCAGTTGAGCTCACTAGCATCCTAGCATGACCTTCCAAACATAAAAATCACTTTCTTGTTTATCTTTAAAAGCATGCTGCCAAAAATCATTGCTCTACCGCTTAAACCGTATTGCCGTTTGTCGTAGCAAATACTGCACCAAATATGAGAGCATTCTTTGTAGCTATAGTATTTATCTAGAACGTTATTTATTGTAAAAGTATGGTAGATGTATGAGTTGTATGTATATTCAGATAGCTGACTATTTATTCTATTTGATTGGATATTTTATGTGATTATTTATGTAGAGTATGAGTTTTTACATCGATAAGAGATTTATTTAAGTTTATTTATTGCAAAGTAGTGCCAAAATCAATGTTTATGATAATTAAAGTCTGAGGTTGTAGTAAGATATAGTATAGAGAGATCGGGATTATTTCTGAAAGATCGAATCGGTTGAGAAGAACTCAAAAGTCTCCCTGATAATTCAAGAGTCTTCGAAATTTATAAAATTTGAAGGTAGTGCAGAAAAACGAAAACTGTTGACGAATATTTCGGTTGACACTGGTCACATCAAATTATCGAGTAGATTTACAGGGCATTATTTAGAATTTTAAATTTTGAAATCCGAAAACCCATTAAAATTCTCGCATCGTCGCTGAAAAAGGGAAACGTTGTATTTAACTTAGCTTCTGCCTTGAAAGCCACAAAGTCAAAGTCAAGAAAGTCAAAAGAAAACCACATTTTTTGCTCTAAAATAGTAGAGTTCTAAAATGCTAGAATCAAAAATCAGACTCCTTGATTTTCGTTTCGCTATCAAAGTGAAACGTAAAGTCGATGCACAAAGAGGAGAACAACTAAGTCTTCGCTGCATCGTAACGCTAACGCGGGTGACATAGGTTGCAAATCTTTAAATTGGCGTAAAAAGGTCGGTGTAAAATTCTGTGACCTATTTCTTTGAATTGAATGGCTTGAAAGAAACTTTAGCTACTTTGCTATAATTCTACCATTGGACTTTTCAGAAATCTTGAATATTTTCGAAATTACAGCGTATTTCATATTTCAACCCATTTGAGGATGTGACGTCATCAAACTTCTAAATCGCAAACCAGAAGAGTGAAAGACTTTTGCTTGATGCCATATTGTAGACATTTATAAACAATGTTTTTCTGGAAAATTATTCCATGTTTCCTCAAAAAGGTTAGACATTACGATGGTTTTAAGTTTTTTTCAAAAATTTTCTTGAATTCTTAAAAAAGAAGAAAACCACTCTAATTCTGAAAATATTGAAAATTTCTGGAAAGTCCAACGGTAGAATTATTACAAAATAGCTAAAGTTTCTTTCAAGCCTTTCCATTCAAAGAAATAGGGCACAGAATTTTACACCGACCTACGCGGGTAGTTAGGCCAAGCAAAAAATTTTCGACACTAACAATCTCGCAAGGGCTTTCATCTTCTTCAGACGATATTGAGATCCTCACCTCTGAGATAGAGTTATCAGCATGTAGAAATCGTAGATCAGCCAAATTTGAGTAAAGAGAGTAAGATTTTAGTACCTTGAGGTAAGAAATTACTTTAAAGAACGCCGGTCAACCAGTATCCTTTGCGGTCGCACTTCGCAAAGAATGTTGTCATTGTTGACATTGAAAAATGGCCGCCGCAATCGAAAGGCAACAAGCCAAGCGCGCAAAGGATGATGGTTGATTGGTGTTCTTTAAATTGTGTCTTTCGAAGCTAATTTTTTTCATTGTAGTGAAAAAGTCAGAAGTTACTGTGTCGTTTCTTTTCTTGTTCTTCTTCCCCCGGCTATTGGCGCCGTCCAAGTACGGCTCGCGTTTCCTTTTAGAGGCTATGGTACCCAGGGTAGACTCTGCTCAGGTAAGGCTTGTGCATCATGAAGCGCCAAGAATTGCCTGGAGGGGGGGAGGGGGTCAGCCTCAAGGAAACACTAAAACTGCGAAGCTCGAATAGACCCAAGTGGGTTACTTTTTCAGCCGGAAATTCCATACATATGGACCTGTTTTTCGTACCAAATCCCTAGAAATGGATTGCATTATAGCTGTTAGATTGTAAGTACAGCTGTTAACCTTCCCCCTGAAGGTTTTATTTGCCTCCACAGGTCACGTGACAGGCCCTTATTTGGAGCAGGAACAGCAAAATCGTTGTTTTCGAAGATTTAAATGGCAAAATTTGCCTAAATTATGAAGTATTATACATCAAACGAATCAGCAAACAAAGGGCTTTAATTTGATACCGGAATTTCTGGAATTTGAGGACGTCAGCATTTTTTAATTATGACCTCATTTTGGCAGCCATTTTGGGCTAATTAGCAATTTGTAAAATATTTTCCACCTTTTTCCATTAAAAACACTCCAATGATGCATTTGTGGTGGATTATCACCATTTTGCCGCTTCTTTTGTCTATTTTTACATGGAATAAAGTTATAACATAAATTACGTCATCAGAATTGAATAATTTCTGCCAAACTATCATTCGAAAATTGCTATTTACAATAAAATAACATTTTTCAGCAAGTATTTTGACAAACTAGACCAAAAACCGCATACAGTTCCTTCAAAATCTTCGTTAAACTCAAATTTAACTTGAGAACCTGATTTTGGCCAATTTTCAACTTTATGACGTCACGGTGACGTCATAGGGCGTGGTAAACACACCCAAATTGTGCTACATGTTGAAAATTACTTGCTCTATAACTGTGCCAAGTTATACTGAATTCTGGTGAGTCTAAGGTTGCTTTCAGAGGGGGGTGGAAAGCACCCCCCATAAATGGTAGCTTGAAAAAAGCCCATATGGACTAGGGTTAAAATTGTTAAAAAAATATGTCCTCAAGATTTTATCATTTTCCTATACATGGCTGGGCCATAGGGTCTAAAACTGGACAGTAGACATAGGTCGTTTTCAAAAACCTGGGCGGCACCTGTAGTAAACTTCAATGGGAATATCTCTCCCTCCTCCGGGAAATCGGGAAATGTTTGTGAAGAAAGTTCAGACGATAGCTGAAACATCTCATCTCAGGCAAAAAAGTCTGCGAACGCAAATTAAAGTGATTTGCATGATTAACTTTGCGTTATGTGATTTTATATTTGAAAGGAGTAACCCTTCAACAATTCAAATGCTGATTTTCAAGGGGCCCTCCTACTAAAATACAATACAATAATGCTAATATATGAAGAAAAGAAAAACCTATAAGGTTATCGCAATTATTGACTGAAACCTAATGTGAGATATCTATTTAAATCTGGCTCTTCCAAAAACGTATTGAAATTATAGCGAACTGGATTTTGAAGCAAAAATAAAAAATATGACAAGATTTGTTTTTGAGACTGACTTAGTGGTCAAAACTGCCTCTGCGTGGTAAAGATGATTGACATGCGAAGATCATGACAACAATTAGATCCCAGACCTCTAACCTTATTTGTTATTGCAATTTTTCAAAAAACGCAAGTGGAAAAGAAGTGAAGTGGCGCCTAAATTACATCAATTTTACATCAAAATATCCTTACATTGAAAACCCAAATAGAGGCCTAGATGAGCAGAAAAGATAGATGATACATAGCTGATTAATTTGACGCAAGATGATTCGGGAAAACGAAGACAATGCAGAGCTGCAATGCCGTTTACGTAAAGTCAACCCAGTGGTAAACAGAGACGGGCCTGTGTGTCCTAATACTGTGTATGTCACGAAGAACAGGCCGTGTACATTTGGAAGATCGTCAGGTAACGGAGTGAATGCACAGCTTGTTTCAAAAACTACACCGCTGATGATATCAAGGAAACATTCGACGGTTGCATATAGGGATGGGCAGTGGGCAATAACCGACCATGAAGTAAGAAACTGCTGCAGATTAGATGTTTTTATTTTGAGATGAGAACCTGCCCTATAATTCATTCAGCTCCTCGCATAATTTGCATGTATTATTTGGATTGAATAGGGCGGTTTACCACTTCAATGTTTTGATCACGCAGTACTAAAGCGCTCCCAAAATTTACGTAAACAGATTTTGTACCACCCATTAAACCATTGCAACAGTTTAAAGATATTAAAGAACTGAGTTTTAATTTGGAGAGAATTTTGATATGTGAGCTCAGAAAAAGAGGTTTTCTCTCCCCGTTGTTTGGGAATTCTAGCATTTGCTTCGAATCTAACAGAGAAATCTAGTTTAAGTCTTGAAAGCCAATTTCCTCCTGATTTCAGATCTGAAATCCAATTTTTAATGAACTGTGTAATTTCTGAATGGCACTGAAAGTACACATGATGCTGTGAGAAGGCAGTTTTTACATATGAAATAAGAAGGAAAAGGTCTTAAAGAACGCCGGTCAACCAGCATCCTTTGCGGTCGCGCTTTGCAGAGAATGTTGTCATATGAAAATGGCTGCTGCAGTCGAAAAGCAACAAACGAAGCGCGCAAAGGATGCTGGTTGACTGGCGTTCTTTAATTAAAGATTTAAATTACTGTATTTGAAAAAAAAATTCCTAGAATTCCCAAGTGAGAAGAGCAAAACAAGGCGTTTTGAAGCCTTTCCAATATTTAGACATTACTCAAGTACTTTCGGAGTAATATGATGGGAAACAAGTAACAGGAAACAAGTGAGAATAGAAAACATGCTTGAGTTTCTTAATGTTTTGGCAATCTGAGAGTCTGAGTTTCTTATAAGCGGTTTCTTATAAAAAAATACGTGTATTCTATGAAAGAATCTGGATCAAACGATATTTTTATACAAAAGGTTCAGTTGGGTTGCGTTAGAGCTGAGCTTGTGACCGTTGTTCACATTAAAAATTTGTCAGATTTCTGCTAAATCTATAAAAAATATCGCTCGACCCAGACTCGGTCTGTTGAGCTTTATGTCAATTTTTACAGAAACATTTCAGAGTGGAGATTTGACTTGTTAAAGTCTCAGCTCCGTCCATTCTCAGTAAGTTCCGAGAGCAAGTCGAGTGAGCTAGCGCAGCAAGGAAAGGAGACAAGTGGCTCTCGGAATAATTTTTACATGCCTCGTATTGGTGATCATTACCAAAACCAAAATTTGAGCTTTTCTCTTATCCCAAGTCAAGTCAATAGCACAACCTCCCGTTCTTCTCTACGTACGCCTACAGATTTTAGTCATGTGTTAGGGTTATAAATCGCTATCAGTGACAGACACTTTGCCAAATATTGGGGGGGCGAAGCTATTATTTCAGTTAAAAAGCATTAGTTATATCCATTGTTTTCAAACAAAAGGTCTTTGTCCTACCCAACATTTGGGGGGGGGGCAATTTTACCCCCTCTCCTGCCACCACTGATACCTGTGAGATTGCCGAACGAAGCAAGTCTCAGTTTTGAGAGCCGCTCGTCTCTTTTGCTCACTCTCTTGACTCGCTCTAGGAACTGAACTGTGAACAGAAGTTTTCATCATGAAGAAATTGCCATGCGTGTGGTTTCTCACGTGCATAGGGAAAATTCTCTTTAGTTTAAATTATTTCATGTGTGTACCAATGTGTGCACATGGGATTGCACGCATTGAATGACATAGACTGGAACAGACGGAACTGAGACTTTAAAAAGTCAAAGTGCAGATGCAAAGAAAATCATTTTGAGAAACTGTGTTTCTACAATGAAGCACCTACTCCAAAATGAAGTCTCTGTGCCTGTAAATAACGGTGCATTCCATACAAACTTCACACAGAATGAAGTATACCAGTGATAAAGTATATATATAATGAAAGTTTATCCAAGGTTTTTTTTTACCTTTGAAAGCATCTGAATTTTTTTCCTAATTTCTTGCTCACGATACTTTTAATTGAAGCATTCAGTGACAATCTTTGGTTAAAATTATGTTAATTATATGCAAATACTACATTTCAAGCAAAATATTTGATCAATAAGCTGCAAAAAAGGAAATTGTTTTCAATTTTCAGAAATTGCCCAAAACGCTGTTGTCCAAAGACATTTGTTTGAAACTTTTCAGTCTGAAAAATTTGGATCTTTTATGTCAGGTGGTCAATTCTGGCACTATTTAGCACATCAAACTAATAATGATACATTGTGTGTTTTTAGAGCTTGAATGGTGTTTATGTGAATGGGATAAAGATAAAAGCAAGTTCTTCGTATCCATTGCTGTCTGGTGATAAAGTGATATTTGGCCGTGCATTGGCAGGGAGCCAAAGTGCAGAGTTTGAATATGTTTTTCAAGAGATACCAGTCACTAATCAATTAAAAAGGAGAAGAAATGACCCAAACATTGAAATGGCATGTGAGAGGAAAAGGAAACGTGAAGAGGAAGAGACTCATAAAAATGAGGCAAAGGCTGTTCAGCTTCAGAGGGAAAGTGTATTTGAGGAACAAATTAAATTGCAGGAGGATAGGATAAAGCAACTTGGCAGTGAGTTAACACTCAAGGAACAGGCACATAATGATTTGGCAGTAACATTAGAAAAGAAGGAACAGGATTTAGCGGAACAACTTGAGAAGCAAAGAGAGCAACTTCAACTTGAGAAACTGGAAGCAGAGAAAAAGTTACAGAATTTATTAGAACAACAGCTAGTAGAAAAAGAATGCATCCTGAAGGAAAACTTTGATGAGAAAATCAAGGCTCTTGAAAATGAGAGAAGTGAAGTTGAGAAAAATTTACAGAAGGAACTGAATGATAAATTATCAGAGAAAGATGAAACATACAGAGAAGAGCTTGAGAAACAGAAAGAAGCTTTGAATAGGATTTTATGTGAGATGGAAGCTGAAAGACAAAACAGGGAAGTTGAAATGTTGAAAAATCAAGAATTATTGAATAATTTGAAGAGTGCTGAGGAGAATGAGAAACATTTGGGATCATGTTTGGAAGAGCTTAGAAGGCAAATACAAGAAAAAGAGCAGAATTTACAAAGGCAAGAGGAGATCACCAAGAAAGCAGAAGAAGATGGTAAAAGATGTGTGTTGCAGCAAATGGAGGATGAGTTTACATGCATGATTTGTCATGAGTTATTTGTCCATGCAGTTACGCTGTCATGTGCACACTCATTTTGTGAGATGTGTCTTCGGTCTTGGATGAAGAGAAAGAAGGAATGCCCAGTATGTAGGAATAGAATTTCTGGAAGGGCTGTAAAATCAGTTGTCTTGGATAGTGCAATTAGCAAAATGATTGAGAATGAGGATAATGACACAAAACAAAACAGAGCAAGACTTATTGCCCAAAGGAATGCACTTAGAGAGGCAGAACAAGGTAAAGGTATAACTTATATCATTATTAAATAGTGGTATTTGTGTTAGGCCAGATGTTCTGCCTTTATGGTATATGTGCTTTCCGATCATCTGGGTAGTTATATTTAAAATGCACTTGGTGGGACCAACAGAATTTACAACAATATATCATTTGATATCTAAGAGTTGGTAACATTTCATAGCCTACAAATGTTTGGCCAAATGTGATTAACATATGGTGAAGAAAATACCAGATTCTAGTTTTTATTGATAAGGAAAGTTCTCCATGAAACAATAATATCTTGTTGCAAGAGAATTAAGTGCAAGCACAGGTGAAAACAAAATTTTGTGGATTTAGCAGGGAATGAACTCTGTGTACCATTTTTGTTACAAGATTTTACTAAATTATCGGTTCTCAAAATACCATAATGAAAACATTTGGATTCCAACTGCAGATTGCCAGAGAAGTTTTGTTCACTTCATAAGTCATTTTAAATTAGGTTTTATCAGGGGCTATTTATTTTGTTGGCTATGACTTTGTGTCACCCTTCCTTTTACATTCAAATGAAACGAGACTTCTTACTGAGAGTGTAAAGAGAACCGAAATGCTATTTTTTATTTGTTGTTTTGTTATAAAATTATGAGAATGTATCGTAGACAATGATATGTGTGCAGCAGTCCCAACAACATCGTTATATTTGGCAGTCCCACATGCAAGTCCAGTCTACTGGTCAAACAGTTTATTCCTGTTCTGAAGGAATTTTATTTGCAGTGTTTAGACCTTTGAAATTCCTAAAAGGTTTCAATAGCAACACATTATTTGAATATTATTTGCTTTCAAAAGAATTATAGAATTATAGTGCATTGCTATTGAAACCTTTTAAAACTTTGGACGACCTGTGCTTGACTCCTTCATAACATTTAGGCCTACTGTTTTAGTCTTGACGATGGTCTTTGCGTTTCGGAACTCATANTGTTTAGACCTTTGAAATTCCTAAAAGGTTTCAATAGCAACACATTATTTGAATATTATTTGCTTTCAAAAGAATTATAGAATTATAGTGCATTGCTATTGAAACCTTTTAAAACTTTGGACGACCTGTGCTTGACTCCTTCATAACATTTAGGCCTACTGTTTTAGTCTTGACGATGGTCTTTGCGTTTCGGAACTCATATCTCCAACAATTTTCAACATACGGTGAAAATCAAACTATTGACATCTAAGTTAGCCTTTGTGAACTGTGACAGTCGATACCACGAATTCCTGTCGCTTTTCAATATGGCGTTACATTCAAACAAACGTGAGTACTTTTTTTGGGGACACCCGGTACTTCTAGGCTGAGGAAGACCTTGTATATAATTTGTATTTTGCAATTATCGAGTCACAGAAAATAGCCTGGTGACATCGTTGAATACATGCATAGATATGTTTTAGCGTTCATGGGGTCTGAAGTTTAATGAGTGTACCTCATTTCCAAAATTATTATTGGTGAACACTGCAAATTGTAGGACCTGTTGTATGCTTGCATGCTCGTGGGAGTGCTATTTCTGGGAACGCAATGACTTGGATTTAGTTGTATGTTGAATCAGTCTGTTGATTTTGGTGCTCTTGTTACCTTTAACTTTCCTTGTTGCCTTCAAGGAGCTAGGATGGGGATTTTGACAAGCTAAATAGAATCCACAACATGGCAAGTACTTATTTTGGGTGGAATTAACACGCATCTCAACCAGGTGCCGTTTGAAGTAAGATTTCACAAGAATGGTTTCGAAAAAGCTTAACTTTGTTTGCACAAAATCTTTGCAGTATCTAGAAAAGTATGTGAGGGTTTGGAGACGAAAGTTAAAGAGACTTCATTGTTCAAAAGTCCTGCACCATAGCCCGTTTTGAACAATGGAGGTCCAAGACTTGAGGTTTTATTCTGCCCATTGCCTAGTTTATTTCGCAGTTACCAGAATATTTCATATTGCCTCTTGATGTTGTGGTTAAGTCATTATGCTAGCTAGTAATGTCCTAATCTTAGATATTTCTAGGTTCAAGTTTTTTTTTCCAAGTTCTCCAAACAGACCAGTAGTTATAATCCATAATTCCAGTTTAAGTTTTAAATGCAATGTCCCTTTGAGGTCAATAGAAGTAAAACTTCCCATTCAAATGATGTATATAGTCCGCATGATATCTAGTTTATGGTACAAATATGTTGCATGCATTCGTTTTGTTCGTTTTATATAAGACGTATAAATTGATAGTATAGACCGTTGGGATACGTTGTGCTGACGGCTACGAAATCAACCCTGGTCTATCCAGCGAAAACAACCATTTGTCTCTCTGGCTTCCGTCTACCTGTTTTATTATGTTGAATTACCTTTGAAAGTAATGCGAAATGTATGAAGCCAAGAGCTGTTAACCCGACCACCGGTTGCGTATTTTTAGAATGTGAAATATTTTTCTACAAAGCTAGCAAATTTCTCACCAATTTATTCAGTAAGACGTTGCCATCCAGCCTTGTCGTCACCAGACGTCGGTAAACTGCATGGGTTGAAAAACCGAGAAATAGGCTGGGTTTAACGAACTATGCAGAAACTATTCTCAATGCCTTGTCGTGGAATATCATTAATTTAACTAAATGACTGCACTAACATGCAATATGGCACTCAATGTTGGCACATATTTTGGAGACTGACAAGCACTGCGGAAAATGATTAAGAGTGTCGATCAGTTTCTGTGAAATTTCAATAGTTATGTTATATTATCAAGCATTGATATCTGCTGCATAAAAATGGAAGGGATCTGTTGTCTTGTTTACTTTTCATGCATCAATGGCTAATGATGTAGCAACCTTGTCTCCAGAACCATAAATGTTGCTTTAAAGTAAATGTACGGAGATTTAGCAATCCAATCCAAGAATAGAAAAAAAGAAGGTCATGTGCCACTTGTGTTCTTATTGTTTTCATCTATCGCGAACATCAAATACAACAAGCTATATTTAGGGTGCCCCAACCCCCCAAGCTAAGCTGCTTTTAACTCCGTTGATTTACTTTAAAGGTACCCCTATAACATCGA
Source organism: Aurelia aurita (assembly GCA_004194415.1). Lineage (NCBI taxonomy): Eukaryota > Metazoa > Cnidaria > Scyphozoa > Semaeostomeae > Ulmaridae > Aurelia > Aurelia aurita. The sequence continues at coordinate 830,370 of REGM01000031.1, forward strand.
ATTTAAGCCAAAATTGAACTTTTTGAGAAGTCGGACTGTTTCGACAAGTATTTCAGAAATCAACAGGAATATGCCAAAGTCAGATTTGCGCTAGTAGCAGAGTGTAATTAAACCATAATTGCGAATTTTTCTTCCCATAAAGGAATTTTTGGGTTTTCCACTCTGAAGATTTTTTGACACGAAGGATGTACTCGTTCAATAGCGGTAAGCAATCAGGATATTCTACAAGTTACCTTGGAGTTTCGTATCAACTGTTGAAACAGATCATCAAGTAGGAAACTTCCCTTTAGGAATTTAACTTGATAAGAACTTATGAAGAAGTTTGTCCTCTCCATGGATAGAAGAACTTTATTACCCTCATACCATGTAGCTGTTTTGTTGAATTATGGACATGTAGGAAGTGAGGGAAAGATTTTTTTTATTTTGGCTTAAGATTGTGTTGTGAGTGATGTTATTGTTCAAGCTATACTTTTTAGGAGTGCCTCACACCCTAATTACTGTATTTTTTGTTGGCTGTAGTCACCTAAAGATGAAGTCGATATATCGCTTTGAAGATTAGTTGTTCCTGTGGAAAGTACCATGTGAATTGCAGAGTTGTTAGGAAATCTTTAAGGCACAGGAATACCGAAATTCAGAGTTTACTGACATTCTACTTGTTGTTATATCAAGTAAGATTGCAATTGCATGGCAGATCTCCAAGTGGCTTCATAAAGCTTACAGTCAAAAGTAGATGAAAGTTCTAAGCATGTGACTATACGCCAAATAGCTAAGTGTATGTTAACTATTATGTAACTATACGACGGGTAAATTTTGCTACTTTTCAGGTCTAAACAAGAACCAAGATTTAAAGGAAAGTATATCCTTGAATAAAGGATAAAGGAATAATGTTCTATTCTTAAACGAAGGTATAAAAGGAAGGTATCTATCACAAATTTTCTAACACTGGTTTCGTCGTGGAACTGCTTTCATCCTTCGGACCTAGACAACAGGCATGGCGTTATCATCAACTTTGGATATATGAAATGGGATGGGCAATGGGTGCCGATATTTGTCATGATTAGAATCCTGTGGTTTTTTACCGTGGGCTTACGTATAGGACTAATAATTGAGAGACCGGATCGTCTAATAATTGGGCATTGTTCCTATCCCCGAAACACCTCGACTGATGGTCTGATCGGTTGAGGCATCTGGGTCCTTATCCTTGATCTACGGTCATTTAAAATCGCCTTACTGAAAGAACAAATCATCAGTAAGATAAGATAGGACTCATGCGAACACCAAGATATTTATCTAACTTGGATATAGCCTACGCTGATGGTCAATAGCATCAAATTCCTCAGAACATTGGGATGTCAGGTTTATGCGCTGTTATCAGAGCCTATACATTAGGTTTTACCGTGGAGTGTGTTTATCGGTGTTCAAACGCCAAAGCAGTTAGAACGAATAAAATTCTCGAAACCGACTATGAAAACGCAATATTTACGGAAGAGCATCATCTATCTAGCAAAGCAAGATTCAGTATCTAACCAATCGATGCTTTCCTTCTTACTATTGTATTGAATACAAATTTATGATATGATTTCTCTTCTCTAGCAAATGGCTTTCAGAAGCTGCTTGTCTCCGATCCAGATGACGAAGAGCACGCCTCACCCCATCGCAGAGATTCCCGCGGTGGCCATCGTCAAGGACCCTCGCGAGATCCCCAAGGACACTCGCGAGATCATCCCCCCTGGACCCACGTCCGACAAGCTCATGGGGATCAGCGTTACAACAATTTTGTACCGAGAGCCGTCCAGGCTGCACACACTAACGAAGTATTTTCCAACAGGTACAACGCTGTCACAAGCAGTGTTCTCGGACAGGGCCAAATGGGCCACAATCCTCATGTAACTCACTCTAGGAACGCTGAACAGCACAGTGGCGGTCAAGGTTACGGCACTGGCCAAAATAATCAAGCCTCTGGTATGGGTAGAGATGGCAGACGACACCAAGCATCTGGTGGTAGGAATGCTGTGCCCACTGGACTGAGCTCTCATTCTGCGAGAGGATTTAATGGTCATTGCTTTATTTGTGGTAAGTAATACAGTGCGTCGTGAATCTGCAAGGTGTTTGTTAACCACTGGGTTCGACAAGGGCAGCTTTTGTAACAATAGCGTTACCTTTGATAGACATGCCATCACAATACTTGTAGCGATTTGAAACAGAACTAGAGTACGGCCGACTAGTAAACAAAGCATAGGCCACAAAACACCGGTTGAATCCTAGGTAGCTGTCTTGTTATACACGCGAAAAGGGGGTATAAAGAGAAGACATCAGTATCTATCAAACGAAGAAAGATAGATCTAATAATCTGCCGTCTAAATTTTGCCTACCTAGTTCAGAAGTTGAATTGTAAGCGATAATATTCTTGTAGATTTGTGTGTTAATAGTAAATAGGATTTAGACAGTAGATGCTTAGATCTACCTTTTATCCTTCTTGTTTCGATACTTACTCATGCCTGCTCTGAAAAACCCCTTCTGCGTGCACAATGGATGAGTTAGCTACCTATTTTGTTTCAGATTTTTGGGTCACCCAGTAGTAAATTGATTGATAGATCACGTTTTCGGTCACTGGTGTTTTGAGCCAATGATTTGATGAGATCCCGTGTGTTATATGACAAATTGTACTTAGGCAGTTTCATACCTATTATTTAAGTTTCAAAAACCATAATTTTAAACACACTTACACTATAATAATTTTGTTCTCAGAATTTTCGCTGCCCTCCGGCAGCCTCCTCAGTGAGAATAAAGTTCGATAGATAGATTGATAGATCGATTGATTGATTAAATGATTGATGGTTTATTCCGCATTTCTTAACCTGTAGATTGATTGATTGATTAAATGATTGATGGTTTATTCCGCATTTCTTAACCTGTAGATCGATTGATTGATTAAATGATTGATGGTTTATTCCGCATTTCTTAACCTGTAACAACATGTATCGATATATACGAAGTATCGTTGTTTCAAAATTTGCAAAAATTTTACTATACATTTCATCCTAAAACGTTTCTTTTCAAAACTGTGTCAAAGATCAAGACCAATATAATTTTAGAAATCATAGCTGTTTTCTATTCTCTTGGGTTAAAGATAACGAAATTAGAAAGTGGAAACCCCGATTCTGAGCCTTAACTTAAATATACTTTGTTTTTGTGGTTATGAACGAGCATTCGTCTCTCGCACGATGGTTGAGCCATCTCTTTGACACACCTAAGAATTTAGAAGCAAGTGATTGGACAGAAACTAGATCCCCAGCAGCTTACCTGGATGCTTCAAAAATGGATAGCCCATAAAATAACAAATTGCCCGAATTCAAGGCTTCTCCAGAATGTGCATTCTAGAAGAAGATCTTTCGCAAAACGATATTTTAGATATTTTTCATACAGCGACAAAGAGGTGTTTTAGTTCATCTCATTAAAAATTCACCTTTGTAGTAAGATGCGTGAACAAACTGTAGTGCGATTCTGTTGCTTATAAATTAGATTGTATGAACGAAATCTTTACGCGCTTGTGTGAACGAAAATTATGTTTGTCATTGTTAATTAATTTATTTCTTTGCAGGAAATTATGGTCATGCCGCCAGAAACTGTTTCTACAATACAAATCATGCTTAAGAAGATTCTGAACAAGAGTGAAGGACAATATTTTTGCTTATTATCTAAGCTGATGTACAGTATTGCTGATGTTATAAGTAGATATCTAGCGGTAGCATTTTATGGTGGTAAGTCCTGTATTATCTTTATTATCAAAGCTATTGCTGAAAACCAACAGCTATTTACCGAATATCATTACAAGAACCTATATAATCTAAATGATAGTATACTACGTATCCACAGCTATGTTAGTAAAATCATTGCATTGTATTTTTGGGTAATTGTAACCGTTTGTAGTTATCGATATATCAATCAATCAATTTAATAATTGTGTGTATATTGCACTGCACCATTTGCTGATTATTACTACTATTAAATGTTTTTCTGAAGGAAACTGTTGATATTCCTGTTCTTGAATCTATCATCTCTGGAGGTTTTTGAAATTTACTGAGATTTTAAAACATACACTAAATTAGAGCCAGAACTTGCCATAATTACCTTAAAAGACCGATAATTCATCGCTTGGTTTCAAATCGAGGAAAGGTACCCGAAGAGAAGTCCTACAGAGAGTAAAGAGTTGATTCCTTCTACTTTTAGCAAGCCTCTCCAGTAAAATAAAATAAAATCGCCCCGCCAAGGAACTTTAAGCTGAATTTACACTTCAAGCGTTTCTTATGCTTGCCAGGTTAAGGCTCGCATTTCATCACGGATTAGCCTTGGGAAGACACGATACTTACTTGGGGAGAGGTAATAAATACTTCAAGTGTGTTTTCAGCGTTAAAAGGCCATGCCAACCTAGACTTATTACATATGAGTCCTTGTTTTCGCTTCATTCCCCTAACGACACCCCCACAATACCCATTCCGCTTCGACTAAGTTTTAACGGAATAACTATAACAATAAATAACCATTCAATTTAATGGAAAAAACTTAGACTCATGTCCCAGCTTCTTGCTGTAAAGGCAAAGCCAATGAGATTCTCACCACACTTGAAGATCAATCTCCTCTACTGTGCNAGTATTGCTGATGTTATAAGTAGATATCTAGCGGTAGCATTTTATGGTGGTAAGTCCTGTATTATCTTTATTATCAAAGCTATTGCTGAAAACCAACAGCTATTTACCGAATATCATTACAAGAACCTATATAATCTAAATGATAGTATACTACGTATCCACAGCTATGTTAGTAAAATCATTGCATTGTATTTTTGGGTAATTGTAACCGTTTGTAGTTATCGATATATCAATCAATCAATTTAATAATTGTGTGTATATTGCACTGCACCATTTGCTGATTATTACTACTATTAAATGTTTTTCTGAAGGAAACTGTTGATATTCCTGTTCTTGAATCTATCATCTCTGGAGGTTTTTGAAATTTACTGAGATTTTAAAACATACACTAAATTAGAGCCAGAACTTGCCATAATTACCTTAAAAGACCGATAATTCATCGCTTGGTTTCAAATCGAGGAAAGGTACCCGAAGAGAAGTCCTACAGAGAGTAAAGAGTTGATTCCTTCTACTTTTAGCAAGCCTCTCCAGTAAAATAAAATAAAATCGCCCCGCCAAGGAACTTTAAGCTGAATTTACACTTCAAGCGTTTCTTATGCTTGCCAGGTTAAGGCTCGCATTTCATCACGGATTAGCCTTGGGAAGACACGATACTTACTTGGGGAGAGGTAATAAATACTTCAAGTGTGTTTTCAGCGTTAAAAGGCCATGCCAACCTAGACTTATTACATATGAGTCCTTGTTTTCGCTTCATTCCCCTAACGACACCCCCACAATACCCATTCCGCTTCGACTAAGTTTTAACGGAATAACTATAACAATAAATAACCATTCAATTTAATGGAAAAAACTTAGACTCATGTCCCAGCTTCTTGCTGTAAAGGCAAAGCCAATGAGATTCTCACCACACTTGAAGATCAATCTCCTCTACTGTGCCGCCGTTTCATGTAAATCCTCACACAAAATGAGGCGTATTAGAATTGTTTTCCTGATGCTACCTTGAATCTTTTTTTCGAAAATAGCAACCCATTCTTGAAGATTAACAAATGCTTCTAATATTCCATTTTCCCGATAATTGCTGAGATATTGAGATACGGACCGATTTCGAGCAGGGTTGAGAAAAAGGTCTTTCACCCAAAACCCCCAAAACCAAACATGTGCTGCGAAATCATAGCCTACATTATCTGTAAATAACATGAGTTGTGCATTCTACGTTTTCAACTCACTTATTGATTAAATTTGAGGTGAAAACGATCAAAGATCGAAATCCTTTGTTGCTAAACAATAGAACAGTAACACATACTACGGGTACCGCAAGGTTCAGTTCTAGGTCCCTTCTTTTTAATGTATTGATCAATGACTCATTCCTGACGGTACCAGGTACTGAAATATGCCATTTTGTCGATGATAAAACTATCTATGCATGTATAATGAGCTCAAGAAGGTTGTTAAAAAGGCTAGAATCTGATGCCCTAGACCTATGTGAATGGTTTCCTGACAACCTGATGATGGAATTAAATCAAGATATTAGTGCTTCCTATTAATTTCTGGAAGTGCACATCAACAAACTCTCATTGCTTGTTGGGGATGCAGCCTTTGTGGAGAGTAAATCAGATGTGTAAAATCCATTCGGGAATGCATCAAGTGCTTCGAATCGCATTTACCGTCGTTGCTGAAGAGAGTGGGCGAGTGCGGGATTGTGTGTAGCCTGCGTCACAGACCATAACGAAGGCGAGTTATGGTCTGTGTATTTTTTATTTTTTTTATATTTAATTCTTTTAAGGAGGGTTGCCCTTCAGCAGAAGCTGGTTTTCAAGGGGCCCTCCGATAAAAACGTTCATTACAATCTAAACAAAAGTAAATTAAAAAGTTATTAATCAAATTAAACTATAAAACCCTATTTACAATATTCGAAACAAGTGTACAATGATATTAACGAAAATTTAAAATCAAAAGAAAGAAACCCCGTTTTAAATAGTTTTCTTAAAACTATACAGAGAGGATGCCTGCTTTGACTCGGCTGAGAGGCTGTTCCACAGTTTTGCACCTCTATACGAAAAACATCTCTGGCCATTTGCTGACCTTTTCATTGGCAACCTCAAGTCGGTCCCCGTATTACGAAGGCTATATGATGAGCATTGTGAATTGCGGGTGAAAAGGTCACAGAGGTATTGTGGAGCCAGCTCATACAGGGACTTGAAGACCATTGTCTTAGATTCACCAGTAATCAGTTCGCCAACGGTCTTCCATCCCAGCCCTTCAACAAGAGGTCTGCTTGGGGCGTCAAAGTTGCTATTTGTAATGATCCTAGCAGCACGGTTTTGAAGTTTTTGCAACTGACTAATTTCAGTCAAACCGGCGCAGCCCCAAACAGAACAACAGTATCGAAAGTGCGGCTCAACAATGCCCCTGTAGAGCGTTTGCAAAGTTTCTTTCGGTACAAAAGACTTGGCATGTTTCAAAAAACCAACTGCCCTGGAGACCTTGGCAGAAACTGCTTTGATTTGTTCTTTCCAATCCAAAGAGCAATCAATTTGCACACCAAGGTATTTCGTCTTTTTGACTACTTCAAGCTCATCATCGCGTATTTTCAATGTCAATTCTTTATTTTGACCTTTGAGAATGTTGTGTTTCTGCTTGGTAGAGATAAGCATGGAGTGAGTTTTTGCAACATTCAAGGAAAGCTTGTTGCCTTGTAACCAAGTATCCAGTTTCTTAAGATCGCTGTTAATAGCCTCATTCAGCCGAGTCAAATCATGAGACTGGTAGCACAAACTGGTATCATCAGCATACATGGACACGCTAGAATCTTGGACAGCCTGTGGGAGATCATTGATGTAGATGAGGAAGAGAAGAGGGCCAAGACATGAACCTTGCGGCACACCAACTTCTACGTCCCCAATCTTTGAATCAACGCCATTAACCCTACAAAACTGTTTACGGTTGGATAGGTAAGATTTAAACCAAGAGAGTTCACGCTGCTGTACACCGTAGAGCTCGAGCTTTTTGCAGAGAATTTTGTGATCTACGGTATCAAATGCCTTTTTGAGGTCAATGAACACTAGCCCCACAAGCTTACCAAGATCCAAACCGCTGTACCAGTCGTCGGTATTTTTAAGTAAGCATGTTACTGTTGAATGAAGGCGCAAAAAGCCGGATTGGCCAGATGAAAAATGACCATTATCCTTCATATACTGGTACAGCTGATTTGTTACTAGTTTTTCAAAGAGCCTTGAGATGACAGGCAAGACTGATATTGGTCGATAGTTAGACTTTTCAGTCTTATCTCCATCTTTGAAAATTGGAGTAACTCTAGCTACTTTCCATGAGTCAGGAAAACGGCTTGTTTCAATAGATGTATTAAACAAGAAAGCAAGCGAGTTTTCAATAAAAGGCAGCGCAAGCTTCAGAAAGTAGCTAGAGATGTTGTCAGTCCCAAAGCTCTTTGCTGTCTTAACCGTGGCAAATGCATCCCTGATCTCCTGCACTTTAATAGTCCTGAAGTGGAATGTTGCCTTATGTTTGTTAATTTCATAGTCACCTGCAAGAAGGGGATTTGGGGCTGGATCTATTTTGTCAGCAAGATCCTTACCTACTGAGCAAAAGAAACTATTCATTGCATTAGAAATATCTTTTTTGTGAACAGTTTCTGAACCAGACTCTTTCAGACAATCAATATTGCTGGACTTTGATCTCTTGTTGAGGAGTTCATTGATTGCCTTCCATGACTCTTTCATATTACCTTGACATGCAGAGATCTTATTAGTATAATACTGCTTCTTTAGTTGCAGGTTAAGGACATTGATCTTATTACGGACCTGTCTGTATGCATCCATAAGGAATGGGGACTTTCTTTTGGCTGCAGCCTTTTTTAGCTTATCCCTGGTCTGCATAAGTTTTCTAAGGTCATGATCAATCCAAGGGCAGTATTTCTCTGATACACGCATTTCAGTTATCGGGGCATGCTTTTCTATGATCAAAGAAAATAGGTCTGACCAATTGTTTACAAGAACATCTATGTCATCTGTTCCTGTAAGCATTTGCTCCCAACATATGCCAGAAACATCAGCCAGAAACGCCTCTTTGTTGAAATTTTTCATTTTCCTAGTTTTGATCATTTTATGGCCTTTCTCTACTGCTCCATTAAATTTTCGAATGCAGTAGACCATATAATGATCACTCAAGGAAACTTCTTGCACCCCAGATTTTACAATGTTTCTGGCACATGTTGTAGCAACATGGTCAATGATGGAAGAAGTAGTTAAAGTGACCCTGGTTGGTTCCTCAATAAGCTGTGTAAAGCTGAACAACTCATAGAGATCAAGCATGTGCTTTGAATCATTGTCTATGGGCTGCTCAGCTTGTTTTGGAGTGAGATCACAGTTTGTGTCTCCTAAGAGGATCATTTCTTTACCCTCTTTGTCCAAAAAAGAGAGAGCCTTTTCCAGCTTATTGAAAGATCCAACAGGGTCACTGGGTGGCCGGTACCAAACAAGAACAAGAAAGGACTTGCTTTTTGGTGGTTCAACCTCAATACAAATGAGTTCCAGGTCATCAATAGGGACATCCAAGCGACGTTTGTACTTGATAGAGTCCCTGATATAAATAGAAACGCCTCCCCCATTGCATGTCCTATCCAGACGTTCTTGTTGGTAGCCAGCCACACTGGTTAACTCCTTTGGGTAGTCTGGATCGAGCTTAGTCTCATTTAAGGCAAGGATTTGAATCCCAAGGTCCCTGATTAACAACTGAACCTCGTCTAGGTGACTGCGAAGACCGTTGATATTCAGGGATGCAATTGCCATGCCCTTTTTGAATCCTAGATGCTGATGACACCCGCCAGATGCCACAGTCTCGCTAGTGGGTGTTAGATTTTCAGGCAAGGAACC
>REGM01000031.1:840103-860843 GCA_004194415.1 Aurelia aurita
TCAACCAGCAACAGAAGTGGGAATTATACTGTAAGCCAACACAAAGGGATATAAATGATAAAGGTGTCTGTGTGCCAATGAACAACAAAATAAATAACTTCTTAGGCAATACACATACCTTAAAGCGTGCTTTGATGCTTTCTGCCAGCTCCATCAACTCTTCCTTTTCGTTAGCAATGTCAGTTGAATCAACTGATGAGAAGAAGAAACATTCAGTTCAGCAACAGAAGTGGGATTAGGGTCTAGGGAAGACTCACAAATCAATTTTGCAACAGGAAATGTCCTTTGGGCGACGTTTCTTCTGAACCTCTACCTATAAGCTTCCAGTACCTCAAATGGTAAAAATCTGACTAAAATCTTTGTTTGTTGCGCGGCGAAGTGCGCAGATGCCGACAGTAAAGAACAAACGTTCAAGATCTCCAGGCACAGCAAAAAATACCGCCTGGATGTTTTGTACTACTCTGTGTCATTTAAACGCATTAGACCTTTTCACAGAGGTCTGGGACGGCGCGCTACTTTTCTGGAAGATGGCGGATACACTGCGAGAGGGAATCCTCTTCCCGATAAAAACACTGAACTGGAGTTGAAGTGGGAGAAGTTGTGGACGAAATATCGCAATTTAACTCCAGTTTAATGGGCACATAGAGGACCAAAACGGCTTATAACATGAAAATAAATAGTTACCTACCACATAACAGTGATGTTTTACGAGTAAACGTTCATTTTCTCGAGTTGTTTCAACGAAGTTGGATTTTATGACTATTGATGATGAGGCCTTCGGTCAAATTAACTTTGAATTTATGTTTATGAATAGAGCTTATTCAATATAAGCTCTATTCATACACATAAATTCAAAATTTATTGCCCTTGACTGCAGGAATAGGAACTATCGTGTATTTTAAGAAACAAACAATGATTTAAGGCTTCTCCCTAACGCTGAAGCTACCATGTCAAGTCTTTCTAAATCAAGTTAGATTGAACAGTTTCTTCAATATTTCAATTCCTGCGCGTGCGTTTATTGACAAAGTTTGGCTTGTGATATTTCAAAATATAGCGCTTCTGTACATACTCGTAAAATACGGCCACTTACCTGCTTCAAGCAACTTGCACTTTTCTCAGGGTTCTCATCTTAAAATTTTTGCTCCAAATATAAAGGCCAAACACAAACTGCATTGCATTGAATTGAATTTAATTGCACCTCTCAACCAGTAACTAGCTATCTCAGTTACCGAAATAATATTTGCTTCCAAGCAAAGCAATACTTCAGCGAATCTTTAACTTTGCATCTCTTCCACATTGTAAAACTTACAACCCTTTATCTATGTTTTCGTTCTAAAATTTATTAATGATTTGTCACAAGTTTCTCTCTTTTTCTTTTTGATTTTCATAAGCAAAGAACGAAATGACGAATACAATTAATGGCGAATATTTTCCCACCAAAGTCTCTCCGTTGTTACAAGGCTAAATGGGCATAGGAGATCTTGCCTCCAACGTTTGTGTGCTCATGTCCCTTCGTATTCCTCCAGTTAAAGGGCAATAAATAAGCTCCATAAGCTCCATTTATTCATAAATAAAAATCTAAAATTGGCAAATAGTCATCATTCAATCCAAATTCGCCATGAAATAATATTTCCTTGTAAACTATGCTATGATATCACTGTAATGTGATAGGTAACTCATTATCTGCATGTCGTAAGCTTTCTGGACCCCTAAGTGCCCAGTAACTTAGCGTTAAATTCAACTTTTCTTGCATTATTTCGCCCACCGCAATTGCATTTCAGCATTTGTATCGAAAAGAGGATTCCCCTCGCAGCTTATCCGCCATCTTCCAGAAAAGTAGCGCGCTGTCCCAGACCTCTGTGAAAAGGTCTATTGGCCTTCTGTATGCTAAATTCCAGTACCAAAGTCAATTAAAAATGTAAAAAATTGATGCCTTTGTTAATGACAGAAACGTCCATAGAAACAAACGCCTCAAACCCCACTCACTCCCCATCCATCCCCACAGAAGGCTTCAGCCCTAATGCAGAAGTGCACCTCCCCATAGGGCCCAGGGTGCATTCCACGTAAACTCCGATAACAAAGTAATTTACACCAGGAAAACAATAGATCAATTCAATTACAATAATTGTCTATTGTTTCCATCAGATTTTCACGCCACTGCGCCAAGAAAATTTCTTTTCGACGCCGAAGATCTTCGGGCCTAAGTGCATGAAATGCACCCTGGCATAGGGCTTTTTGGAAGGGTTTTAGTTGGGATCAGACAGGGTACAATCCTTGCATCAGCGCTGGGCGCTTCTCATTATCGTATCGATCTACTACATTGTAAATTACATCTGCAGGCACACAGGCCTCTAGTTGGATGCTCAAGCTCATCAATGGATGCTGCTTGACTGAGAGTCTTTCCTACTAGGGGTGCGGCGGCCTTGATTGAACCTTGTTCACGATGGAAACCCTCTTGGGACCGGTCTCTTCTCAAAAACTGCATCAATCTGGATTACAGTATAAAACAAATCGTCATCAGAATCGTCATCTTTTTAAAATAAAAAACTGCTTTTCAATTCAAACATTTAATACCTTTTGGGGCATTGCCTGTGTAATATTTGTGAATCAATTCCAGCTCTGCAACAGCGAAAACTCCACAGTATAACCAAACAAGATAATTGTTGTATTTTCCAAGAAACCTCCTAAATCGGCCAGGATTCTTTAGTGGATCCATTTCACGCCGGTTTTGTGCAATTTCAGCCTCTTGCGTCCGCCATTGCTGGTTCATTGATTTGAGCAGCAGCAACAACGTTCGGCCTCTGTTGGATGGACCGAACACTGAACTGAAAAACTAAACAACAGAAAAACAAGCAGAAAAACAAGCAGAAAAAGAGACAAAACACCACAAGAAAGAATTACAAATAGAAATAGAAGACACTGACCGTTCAATGAAATGGTAAGATTTTACTGACACATTTTTGGACGGCCCCCCTCAAATTAACCGTTTGCTTTTGCAAAACCAAAATTTAATAAGAAATTGGATGAAAATTTGTTTGAACAAAAGAAATGCCATCAGAAGCAGGCAAGCATATAACAAAATTTTGCACTCTTGTGTTCATTTAAGGTTAGGCAGTGGTGGCAGTCAACCACCACTGCCTAACCTTTAGCCTGATCTGATGTGAAGAATTCTTGTGAAGTTGCGGTTTTTAGCGCCAAGTGCTGGGATCGCAGAAGTAAAGAAGACCTCATCAAGTCCACCAACCCCTTGTCATGACGCTCAAATGGTGGGGCTCTACCTGGGATGAAACCCTTTCTGGCTGCAAAGGTAGAGGATTACACCGCTGCGCCATAATATACCTGTACTGTGGCACTTTGCACACTATATAATTCTTTTTCAAAACAGTACCTTCTCCTAGAACAGCACGATCCCATTTTATTTTTAATGTAAGCTCACCTTTCTGCCATAGGTGGTTATCAAGAAGTGACTATTATGGAAACTGTCACTGTCTCCATCAAAAAGTTCATTGAAAGTATCCAAGAAACTCTAAACAAGGCAAAAGAGCTACGGTCATCATCTGAAGACTCTTTTTTTAGCAACGACTATGGAATACTTGGCAAGACGATAGGGCATTATGCTGATTGCTTTAAGCAGCTTGGGATCAAAACAAAGTTGGAATTTGATAGTCTTGTTGGAAGATACTATGCCAAAGGAGATGTGCAAACTGCAATAGAAGATCTGAATGAAGTGGAAGATGAGTGGGGGAAGTTTCTAGAAGATTGTGATTGTTTGATGAACAAAGGTATAAAGGAGGACAGAAATAAACTTGTAAAAGGAAACAAACTTGATCTGGAGGATAAGCTAGTTGATGCAAGGAGTGGAAGGTATGAATTTTCGAAAAACATTTATGTGCTATCTTTAAACATACTACTAGGTGAGTCAAAAACTTGTTGCACCTTTCAGAAAATCACCAAACTTTGATTATGTTATCGATCTTTAAATGTTGCTTTAATTGTGTATTTGTTTCAAGAATCAAATAAAATTAATATTTGATGATCAATGTTATTTTATTCTTCGGGGAGAAAAGCAATTAAATTGCAGCATAAAAAGACCTTATTTTAAGCAATAGTATTTTACGACACATGGTATTAGATAGAAGTCTATAATTTGCAATTTTGTATGAAAGTTTGAGTCCTGCACGACATAAAATCTTTATCAAAGAGGACATAAAAAACCAATTTAAGTGGTAGTACAGCATTGAAATTCAGTTTGATAATCATTTGTTGAGATTTCGGGTTAATTCTTCAAAAGTAGCTTCTAAAAGCCCAAATTCCCATAAATTCTAAGCCATTTCAAAGATTTTATAATATCTCTAAAATTGATTTGGTCCTTGGCAAAAATGAATGTGGAGACATTTTCATCATCAATAATATAATCAAACTGTGATGACTTTTCAAAAGGTGCAAGTTTCTTTTGATTAACCTGGCATGTTTTCAAAACAATTGAAATACCTTATTATATACACCTAGGAAATTTAAGCTGTTTGACTTATATTATTTAATAATATGTATATTAAGAAAATCAATGCTAATGAGAGGATAAAACACTTTAAATCAAAGGAAATTTACTCAACAAGGCAAGGAAGACGTTGAACAAAAGGAATTTGATGTGAAGAACCTCCCAGCAAAATTTTCTCATCCAAAAAGTGTTTCTTTATACACAACGTAAAATGTGTAAACAGAACGACTTCAACAACTTCAAAACAAAATTTGAAGATAGTCGAAGGCCTCAACCTATTTAAACTCACCAGCATACTACTGACTGTTACATTGAAACATTATTGAAGTTCATCAAAATGAAAGAAATTAACTTTGTACCCAAAATTGATGCTAAACAAAAACAAATTTCTAAAATTATTAATCGTTATATGATAAAGTAGCGTCTGTAAATAATGTGCCACTCTTTGGGAAATAATCTACGAATGAGTGAGTATATCAAATTTCAAAAAACTATTTACAGGTCAACTCTTTGCCTAGATGAGGTCTTTATCGTGTTTCAATATTTCAATGAGGCCTATGCATTACCGTATAGACAATAACGCTTAAGATGGCGGCCGTGCAAAGCATGCTTGTAAAAAGCTCCCTGAAGACCACCTAACATCATAAAAATTTTGGTGTGCCTTTTCGACTAGCTGGCTGTGTTAAAGTCTGGAAAAAAGAATCAATGTAAACAAATAGGAAAATTTCGTAACTCGAACGCGAATCTTTTTTTAAACTTCCATTCAAATCAAAACTTTACTTTTTCTCCTTTGGAAAGGTTTCCTTTCGAACCATGTTGCATTCGAATTCAAGATCGATTCGAATTCAAGCTAGCTAGTCGAAACAGCAGACCAAAATTTGTATGTCGTAAGGTGGTCGTCAGGGAGCTTTTTACCAGCATGCTTTACAGCAACACACAACAGAGTCTTTGGAGCCGCCATCTTTAGCGTTATTGTCTATTAGGAGTTGAGTGAGTGATTTGAAATTCTTCATATGGTACAGTACTTGAAAATCGCTTTGAGGTACAGAACCGTTTGTTAAAAATTGGTCTGGTTTGGTATGATTTCTCCCAGCTCCTTTGTAACACGTCTTTTTCTTCTCAGGGAAACAAATCTACAAGAAATAATCAAAGATGGAAATATACAACAACTACTTCTCGTCTTTTTACGTCATTTTGCTTGACTACCATGACGTGATCACGTGGCCGAGATTCTACGAAAAAAGCATGAATTTGAGGCTGCTGGATCATCAATTATAATAATTAGTTTTGGGGAAAAGGTATGCTGGTGTTTCTTTTCGAATGCAATTTTCTTGCATTCCGCTTTGAACACATTGCTTCCATCGCAGGGTTATTTGCTTAAATTACTTGGCTCCCAGCGAGGGTATCAATATTCGAAAAAATTTGCGAACTTGGGCATCATTTGTTTAATGTCTCTTCAGGGCAGGTTATTTTTTCTGACGTCCACCCATAATATTATAGACCAAGCACGTCCTGATGGAAACAAGATTTTCCTCTGTCCTAAGTTGCGATCAAATACCATCAGCTCAATCTTTTGACCGAACAAAATGCAAAAAGGTGGTGCATTATATGAAAGTAGGAATGTAACTGTTAGTTTTTGTGTTATAAATCATACAATGTGCAATAACACGGTTAAGATAACTGGGTATTTGCACCACGGTACTGTGGTTTTGCATATCTCTTCATCGGTTTTTCGGTAATCTGCCTCAAATAGTACGGTATTTCTGCTTTCAAATATTCTGCAGTGAACGGTTTTAACTAAATTTAAAGTTCGGTATTCGATATAATCAGAAACAAAGGTAGGAATTTTTAATATAGTCAGGTAGTTCCTAGTGGATTGAGTTTTTAATTTCTTATTGCGATAATTTGATTTTTGGAGCAAAGCCACATTGAATCTGCGATATTGCAATAATAACAAAATTTGTTTGCGGTTTTGCGGTATCACTACCCCCCCCCCCCAAGACTCCCACTCAACTGTCAATGCAAAGCCTATTTGAAAGTCAACTTAACTCTTCGATAAGTATTTTACGGGTCTGCTTTGCCGGACCTTTGACATTCAGCAATTCTCATTCACAGGAAGGTGCAGGGAGATGGCTATCGACAACTGGTTGCTCCTTCCCCATGTTTCTCGATGAGGAGCGAAATCTTTACAAGCAATTTGATTTGCCGCGCACTATGAAGAACGTGTGGAGTATTCAATCCTTAATTCGATACGCTGAATTCGTTTGCAGTGAGAGGGAGTTCTATAAGCCAGAAGTTGATGATGACCCTCATCAGCTTGCAGGAGATTTTATCATTAATCACCAGGGTATCATTGAACTCATACATCGTAGCAAATCACAACTAGATCGTCCTTCAATCCAAACGTTATTGTCAACATGTCAACATTAGCTGGCCTCCGGCTTCAGTTATTTGGATAAATTCATCATGGCTATGCATAGGTCATCTGGACTGGTAGTAACAACAACTGACTGCAAATACACAGTCATTCTTTTTGAATTAACTGAGACCAACAGTGGCTAAGAAGTCTCAAATAAAAGTAAATGTGACAACCAACAATTCCACTGTATTGTATGAGTAGAGACCAAATTATTGTATTTTGTTGCCCGGGGAACTTGACCAGGTATGGGTCAGGGAAGTGCCACCCAAGCTTTAAAAACCTGCCCGTTCCTTGTACCAATTTTTCGAGAATGTGCACCCGATCTTTTACAAACTTTCGAAAATGGTCTATTTATTGTTTGTTTTAACACCGAAATCACAAAAAAGGATATCGTTTTGGGACGACTGCACTTTAGTGGACCAGATTTATGTTAAATCTCTCAGGAACGAATTTCACCAAAATTCCCTACTAACCCTAACTAAACCCTCCCGTACCCTAAAAAACCCTAACTAAAACCTCTTTTCCAAAACCCAACCCTAACCCTTACCCCATGACACATAGCGTGCCGATATTGAAAGCTGGTCCGCTAAAGTGCAGACAAGCCATCGTTTTTTGTACCAAAGTCGCGATAATTGATACCATTTCTTTTCATGAAATTCGTGAAAATGATACCGTTTCGGGTGGCACATCTCCAACACCCAAAACATACATAGTTCCCCTGCCCCTGTGTCGTATAATGTATAATGTCGTATAATATATAATGTCGTATAATGTCGTAGGCATGCTTTGGAAAGTTTTCAAAAAATTGTCATGTTCATTTTCTATCACTATTTTGCTCACATTGGTTGCATTGGCTAACCAGAATATTCTGTAAAATGATAAGAATATATCTCCAAAATCTCCAAAATCACACAGTGTGAATTTTTACTTTTGAATAACACATAGAGTTCATCTTTTGCCCAGTTCCTGACAACACGAGACATAACACTTTCACCACATAACGATACGCCGTATCTGTTAGATACTGTTGGAAATATCCTCCAAATGTTCCCTCTCAGGAAGTTACACTCTTCCTGAGTTCCACGGGAAAGATCAATCCAAGAATGACACGATTTATAGTGTGTAGGCTCGTAGGTTCAAATAGATTCGTAGGCTCAACTTTGTTCAACGTAGCAATTATTCACATACTATATACAAAAGATTAGAGGACTGTAACTCTCTCATAAGATTATATAAGGCTCAACATCACGAAGGTTTTGGAAGGACGTCTTCCTTCAAGGCTCTCTAGAATCAACACTCCCTAAAACATAAAACGTCTCTCTACTACTCAAGTCAGTGGGCGTAACCCCGGGGGTTAATACCTCGTAAGTTATTCAACAGTATCTGCTCATTTCCAGTGTGCTGACCTTCATGTTCAAAATCGTCATGCTTTAGTTGGGGTCCTAACAAATGAGAGGCTGCAAGGTCTTTCTTTCCAAATTAACAATGAAATTTGTAATGAATTTGATCATAAACCAAAGTCCTAATGAAGCACTTGCTTAACTTAATTAACAGCTAGTAGAAGGCCTTTAATGAAGACTTAGAGCTAGACCATTTCGTATGGTGCTATTTGTCTGATAGCAAGTATTTGTCAAGGCCCCTTGAGCCGTAATTCATTTTGTTTGAAAATGAAAAAATGACAGTATCATACAATAAGATTTTGTGTTTTTTTCTTTCAACCAGCAGGAAGTCCAGTTCGTGTATACCAGATGCAAGGTTTTCTGCCGAGTAACCATAACTCGAAAACATTACAATTCATTGAAAATGACATCTGTTTCAAATTAGATGTCAAGTGAAAATGACAATCTAATTTGAAACAGATTTTTGGGCAAGACTTATTACAATCTTCGTAGTTTCGCTCCTTGATCGACTGATAATCGCTACAACTACAACTCATAATCAAACTATTCGAAAAATCGGCCGGAAATTGATGAACCTCGCTCACGATTCCACATTGAATCAAGGGCGAAGGGGCGAAGGGTGCCTACCTTGTATGAATTGGATTTATTCGAAGTCATGTTTTAATGATCCAGATACTATGGGAAGGTATCAGTGGCGTGGTGGCAGGGGGGCCATAGCCCCCCTGAATGTAGGCGCTGGTAACGTTAAGGGGGCGCCAAAATTGTTTGTTTGTATGGGGACATCGAAATTGATATTACACAGACAGTGCTCTCCGCCCGGTAGAGGCTCGAACTTGACATTTTTAAGTAACCACTCGCAAAACAATGTGATAGAAATGTAAGAGAAGAAGACATCATACGTTAAAAGTGACATCACGTCAAAAGTAGTGAAAAAATCGAAACCTGCCGATCTTTGGCAGTAAGCGTAAATACGACACTAGATGTCAGCCATAAGGAACAATTAAGCCAGTAGCGTTGCCAGGGGGCAAGAAGGGGCGCCCCCAATCATCTCCCCAATTATGGGTCTTGTGATTCATCGAAAGCGGTCGAGAAGCTGAGGGGGGCGGGTAAAGCTATATTCTAGTCCAACACTTACCGATAGGTTGTTTGTAAATGTCGCGGAGAAAAAGAGAATTGTAATAAGCAACAGGAGAGAACCTATAAAGTTCTTTAACTACTTGACGACACAATTTGCCAAAACTTTTCTGCTCGCTACGCTCGCACTTCCATATACAGTATACATTCCTGGTGTAACATCTGAGTACTGCTTGACTCCCGTTATCTTGTAAATCTGTATGTCCAGTATGCAGCTTTATTAGAATTAATAAACCCGATTTAGGCACCCATTTGCATCTCAGATATTTCTTCTCATTTCGCTCGGACCCATATGTATACATTTCGGGTGTGGCAACGGAATGCCAATACATTAACATCGAAAACTTTCGGACGGAAAACTTTCGGAAAAACAACTTCGGACAAAAAACTTTCGGACGCTTTTTCGAGAATTTCGGACAAAAAAACTTTCGGACAAAACAGTTTTTGCATGATACCAAAATATAGTTAAAACTAACTGTAATTTTACGTTAATTAATCGTGGGCAGCTTAATCATAATAACAGCCTATCAATTCTCTCGTAAATATCAACTTACGTCCATCACCATCATTCGAATGCGAGTTTTTCGTCAGTTTGGACGATGGTAAAACTAGCTGTGAACCCAGTTAAAAAGGTGCTGCCATACGGGATTTTTATAAGAATCCCTTCAAGGAACCGAAGTTTCATCTTCACGGACGACAAAAACCAGACATAATATGCATCAATGACTAACTATATTTAAAATATGTTTATGTTATTATATTTATGCTTATACCGGGTGCGCCAAAAAAAACTATCCACTTTTGACATGCCACGATAAATCGTACACTAGACCGATTTTGAAGATTTATGACTGAATCTTTAGCTAAAATCAAGAATTAGATTCTGGTATTTTTGTAGATTTGTTAGTCTTCTGCTTCTGGAGTTATAAGCGAGTTTCTTAAAATTTCCAGTCTCGAAAACACTGAAAACGACCATAAATCGTCGATCAAATTTTCTAGAGACTCGACATGAATGGACAAAGAGGAAACTTTTTCGTGGTGATTTGGGATTTAGAAATCGATTAGTTATATTGTGCAGCACGAGTGTTAGACTACGTTCACACGATGCCGGCACATTTTGAAAACGGTGAAAAATGTGACGGTAGCAAAATTTTAGCTAGCGTTCAGACGATACCGGCACAATTTGAAAACGGTAGGAAATTTGATGGTAACAAACTTGTTGCAATCTCCCCAAGAATTTGATGTCAAAGAAATGTGCCTTATGTGCCTACACCCTACACCTTAAGAATCGGTCAGCCTCGTTTTGAAAGCGTCATCGTTTTCAAGTGTTCACATGATGCCGTTTTCAAAATGTGCCGGTTAGAGTTCCGTTTTCAAAATCTACCGTTTTCAAAATCGGCCGGTAAAAAATGTGCCGTTTTCGTGTGAACGGGAGGCCTATCCGTCACATTTTTCACCGTTTTCAAATTGTGCCGGTATCGTGTGAACGCAGTCTTAGTTAAACAACCGCCCTGTTGCGAAATTTAATTTCGAAAACGAAATCAGTGAATTAGGCAGGTGTGTTAAGTGTTGTTAATGAAACTGGAGAGTGCTAAGAACATTTACTTTCCTGTGAAAGAGCAACAGGAACGAACGTTGACGAATTGTACAATGACATCCTGACAACACTCGAGTTGCAATGTAGAACCTTCGAGAAGCTTGAATATATTTCGCATATTCAGATCATATCATAAATAGCAGAATGTTGAATGAAATGTTGAATGAAAATTTAGGGATTTTTATGAGAAATGAGCATTCTCAATGCTAGGACATGAATGATTTAAGTTCTGTACTTAACCATTTCTAGCTCACTAACTTGTTTAACATTTAAAAGACATACATTACACAAGAGGGGGGCGCCAAAATTGACTTGGCCACCCCAATGAAACTATAGCCACCCCGCCCCCGCCACTGTAAAGTATAAGAGTGGTCCCCCGGGGTATATATACCTGTCAGGCTTGCAGAGTAAGAAATGACTAATATTTTCCCGCCATCCCGCCAAACCTGCTTAAGGTTACGGTAAACGTTTGTAGGCCGAAAAAGCCAATTTTTGGATTTTTTTCAAATCTCAGAAACCCAACTTTTAAGAAACACAAAGATACCATCTTTGGAAGTAATAGAGATGCTGAAAAAGTAGAATTCTTGATCGAAGGAAGGATGCTAACAACTTCTCACGCAAAGTTTTTCTGTGTGGTTTAAACTATAATCCTAGCTTTTGACCTATTAAGTCGGTCGTGTGTTACAAAACAAACATGAAACCACATTTTATGTATCGATTCCTTTGTTTAAATGGATTGATTGCTTTTTAAGCGGTAATTGCTTGACCCGGATTACAGTGTGGCTTATGTGACCTTGATGTTTACATTTAAAGTGCCATCAGTAAAATTTCCTTTTTTCAGGACTTACAAATCCACTAGGTACAGGTACGAAAAAGCTATTTTGTACCCTAGGAACCAATCGAATGGCTCCATATTTTGCACACTACCAGAGCAGGCTTCAGGCAAGCAAAGTATGTCTCGGAATCTTGGTATGTCCTCTGGTCCGCCTTTTATAGCCAAATACAACTGTGCGAGGCAGAGAAGTTATTTGCAAATTTATGACAGCGTGTATTATCAAGGGAAGAAGGACTTTAAAGAATCTGAGACACACGTTGGTAGTTTAGAGGCTGCACTTCCTGTTGATATAAGCTAGATTTTGTTATGTTAAACGCAAGGGTACAAAATAGCTTTTGAAGGAGGTATACTCTCTTAAGGCTCTTAAGCAATAAAGTTGCCTGGAAAATATCATTTTACAATCTTCGCCAATTATTTTGATATGGTTAGAATCCCTACATTCTTATGCATCGAATGATGTATAGTTTAACTAGATTCCCCTAATAGTTTGGCTTTTAGGGAGAGAAAACCCAATCTTGTGCTACAAACGCTTACCGTAACCTTAATTTGAGGTCTGGGCACTGATCAGTGGGTCTGGGTTGAAGACAACCTGGTTCCGAGGGCCAGTTTCCTACGTCAATACTGACCCTGGTACCGGGTAGGTCAAATTCGCAATTTGATTGGCTACTTTATAACAAAGAATGTACTAATTATTCGAATAATTCATTTCTAAAGTTGCATAAATTATAAATTACGTAATGTTATCGTCGCGTCCAGCAACGTCGGAGTTGCTGCGAGCTGCGAATATGAAAAAAGACTCAAAGCGACGCAACAAACAAACCAAGAATTTTGCTCCATACAAACTAGTGATAGGCCGGGGGAACTTTTAGAAATTACAGAAGAGTAGCAGACGAAACTTTAACTGTTGCTCTGTTGGGAAAAGACAGGGACTTACTAGCCCAAAGCCCGCAAGAAAACACAGAGACACTTCAGATAAATGAAACCGAAAGAGAAGCGAACAACAAAGATAATTTAGCCCACTGGGAAGAACTGCAATCTACGAAAGATTCACATGGACAATTAGGATGAAACAGCCAGTGAGTTCAGTTCAAGGAACATGTATCAAGCAAGCAGCATTGCAAATAAAATGTGAAGTTTTCAAAAAAATTGAAATTACCTGACAGCACAAATCACGATTTCTTTCGTAAATGAATATTCAATTTCAAGGTCGATAAACAGACAAGAAAAATCTTAGAAATTGGTAAATTGCTGCATGGTAAATTATGAACAGAACACTAGTAGGAATGAAAGAAGAAACTGCTAAGTTTTGTGTCTTATTTCCTTTGGAATAATTCATCAGGAATTAAGCTTACAGTTGTTCCATCTCACAACAAGAAGACACCAAGCGTCCACACCAAAACATGCAGAAGTGTCTGTGCACAACAAATGATTCCAAAATCTAGCGGGTCTTACAGAAAAGTGACTTCCACAGCAAATTAAACTGTTCAATAATTCTTAAACCTCCAACGTCAACACTAGGCTGTTTTAGCAACAGGACGTGGAGTGGACGTCTTTGAAAACGCGGATGCTTCTGTATTTTTGGAGCATCCCAATTTTCCAGCCTTTCCTTCCTGCTCATAGATACACGTATTTTTTTTATAAGAAACTAAGAATTTGGGCCAGTACTGAAAGAATCTTAAAATATCAGATCTGTGACCTCCAGAACATTTCAAAACAAGGTGTTTTGAAGCCTTTCCAATGTTTAGACATTACTCAAGTACTTTCCGAGTAATATGATACAGGAAACAAGTGGGAAATAAAGAAAACATGCTGGAGTTTCTTAATGTTTTGGCAATCTGAGAGTCTGAGTTTCTTATAAGCGGTTTCTTTAGAAAAAAAATACGTGTACGTCTTGAGAATAGTTTGTCTTCTCGCATTTCTATCTCTTATAAATATGCTCACATAGTTTTTTGCTTCCCTTCTCAACGTTCTGTTTTTGCAAGTGCGACCTTCAAAAGTTACACTTTTCGTGTGAACTTTTGTCTTAGTTTCAAAATAGCACGTACGCAAAGTCTCTAGAGATTCACAAAAGTTTTGAAGTTGATTTCGCTTTGTAATTTATTTCCTTGAATAAAAGAATTATGCTGGTGTCTTCTCAACTGACGTCCTCTTGCTAAAACTGCCTAACTGTATGTGAGATGAGGACGGGAACTTGAGAATATTTCAGCCAAAATCCCCCTAAAATCCAACTTACGGTTTGTCGTCTTGTTTGTGATCTTCCATCAACAACACGCAAACAATGCAGAAACTCAGCGGCTTGTACGAAACAGATACTTCCAGAACGATAATGAATAGTTCAACAATTCCTCTGCATGCCACTTGATATCAGTGCTTTCAAATGAAAGTTTATTTAACATCGAGAAACACAAGCAAATATTCGTCGCTTCAATCGTTCGCTTTCCAAATTTTGTTCAAAACTTTTCGTTCAAATGGTTCAAATCTTTACTTTCCATTCAACATGAAGAGGTACTATATCACGTGACCATGGCCAATTAGACTTTTAACAAATTTTAACATAAATCGTTGATTTCAGTCGGTGTCTTTGTTTA
Source organism: Aurelia aurita (assembly GCA_004194415.1). Lineage (NCBI taxonomy): Eukaryota > Metazoa > Cnidaria > Scyphozoa > Semaeostomeae > Ulmaridae > Aurelia > Aurelia aurita. The sequence continues at coordinate 854,575 of REGM01000031.1, forward strand.
TATCGAACACGGAGACAAAAGAGTAATAAATGATAAGAGTAATAAGTCTGTAGCTGATAATTTATGCAAAACAAAATGGCGTCAAATATACCACGATTTCGGCACCCGGTACCATGGCCCAAAAAGGTAGACTTATTAGTAATAAGTCTACCAAAAAGGCTGCCATGCTGGATTTCAACAGCCTCTTTTTGGGTCATGGGAACGAGGTTGGGTTGAAGAGAAAACTGTTTATTTTGTTACGAGGCCAATGGGTAATAGGACATTTTCAACGCCATTTTGAATCTTGAAATAGGCCTACATTTTTAGGCGCAGAGTAGGTTAATTATCTATCCATTATGGCATTGCCTTGCTGTATTGCGATAAAGCGGATAGGCCATAGAAGATTGTTGTTCATATTCATGGTCGCACTCTGCCTCACGTGGTTCCGTAAGTACTGATCATTGATCAACCTGTTACCATCTTTTCATAGTATTATTATGATTTGGTAGACCTTGCTTAGTTGGGTAGGCCTGTGTGAGGCCATGCCCATGGTGAGGCATATTATTTCCTTTTGATTTCTATCTTCTTTAATTGCTCGTTCTTGAATGCAAGGCAGAGATAGGAATTAGGGTAGGGTCTAGGGCCTCTAGGGAAGATTTAAATGCTGAACATTATCTTATTATATTTTATATACAGATAGTTAGGTTTTTAATATATGTAAATAGGCCTAGGGTTTTATTTATAGCTACAAGCTAGTTTGATTTAATTATTAATAGTTTTGAATTTTGTAATAGTTTTTTTCTTACATTGTAATTAAATGTTTTTATCGGAGGGCCACAGTGGGGCTCACGTTGTTAAGTTACAGGGCAATATGACTTTTGTACATTATTGTAAACATGACACGAAAACCATACTTTTGAGGGCCAAAATGGCCCAAAAATGACATTTATGATAGTTTCAAACCTCTAAGACAATTGCTTCATGGGGAATTTTGAAATTTTTAGTCATTTCTACAATCCCGGACAAAACTCGTTGAGACAAATGCGTTTCGTGTCGAAAGATACCTTCCCTGCATGCAAACTACTACATTACACTGCCATAGACCCCCCTCCTCCCATTGCAATGTTGATTTGATTGAAGAACACATATTTGTGACATTTCCATCATCTTCCAACATTGCAAGGGGGCGGCGGGTCTTAACTCGGAATTTCACCCAAAAAGCAAAGTGTCTCATGAGTTTTGGCCGGGATTGTCTTAAAGGGTCAAAACTTCAGGGGCACATAGCTCCAAAACCTGCATAGCCCCAATTAACAGTTTGATGGGGGTACAGTAATGGCTGGTTCAAAAGTTTACCCCCCAGTTAAAAACTGAAATACGAAATGTGAAAAATACCAAATTTGCCACAGCTTCGAAGAAGCTATTGCTCCCACCCAGAAATGTCTGAAATCTTTTACGGACATACATGAGAAGGTCGGCATTTGCTCTTTCCAGTTTGCAATGGTCATGACGAGGCGGTAACTCCTTATTCTACTCCTAATCCTTTTACCCCTGTGTCCTTAATACATGTCATCACTACACTTCCCTATGCTGTTTTAGGTTGTCCTGTACCAGCGTTCTTCGTACATGGCTAATGGGCCCCTTTAATTATATTACAGTATGCTGTATATGATTCTGAATCTGATTCTCATTCTGAATATGAATCTGCTTCTGTATAGTACACCATCCAAAATTTGCCTTTGTACCCTCTTTTATGGTGACTTTTGATGATTTAGCCAAACCGACCCATGCTTAAGGAAAATGTGCCAAAAATTGATCCTTTTTTAGAGAATTTTGGGCCCAAAAACCCACCCATATGGGCGGCACATACCCGTACCCTGAACATGTTAATTTATGTACCCCCACCCGGGCAACATGCACGCACAAAATACAAACTTTAAAGTCTCAACACAACCACCTTGTGAGAGGAAATTTGATGATTTGTCAGGGAAATTTCTACCCTGTGGATCAGAGATTCATATTGGAACAATTTCTTTGAACCTATTTTCAGTAGGTTGTTTTCCTAGTGTATCGTGTATTTTCCACATCTTTATATGTATTTCGGGTTTAACCATATTTTAAACGGATTTTTTTTTGCTTTTTTTTTTCTATATGCTACCTAGCATCCGAAGGTAGTTTTAGGACACTGAGAAGCTAAAGCTTATCGAAGCAATGTCCTGGTCCTTCCTCTCGATGTGACCACACCTCGCGATTCCTTTAGCCTGGAATTACAGAGAGTTGGCGACTCTCCTCACTCTACGTAGCAGGTTCGACAGGGCGGGGACTCGAACCACCAACCCTCAGGTTGATAGTTAAGTGCGCTACCATTGAGCTATCCCCACTTCTAAGGATTTTTGGATCTTTCTTTCCAATGAGTAGCGTCGGATTTAGAATTCCATTTTGAAATTTGTGGATTCTTGTATTTTGCAGTTAATGTTATGGTATGTTTGGCAAAAACGCCAATTTTCGGATTTCTTAGACTTTTAGGAGCCAGCATTTTAAGAAACACAAAGATACCATCTTTGGAAGTAACAGAATTTTTGAAAGAAGCAGAAATCTTGATTGAAATGTTTTCAAGGTGGTTGAAATGATATAAAAATACAGTAACGTTGTTTTTTGGGCATTGGCCTAATTTGTGGCCCAATGTTTTAAATTTGAGGCCCGAGTGTTGAACCGGAGGGTGCAAAGATTTCATTTTCATTTTTATTTATTTAAACAGGGTAAAGTTATCAAATATATACATTGTTTTCCAAACTGCCCTGTGGAAAGAAAAAGATAAAAACCTAACTTACAATTCAAAAACACACAATAAAATTAGTTAAATACAAAGTAAAAGTAGTTCAAAATAGTAGCAAGGATCTACATGGGTTCCTTCATGTTCTAGAGTCTTCAAGACAGGATTTAAATTGTTTGAAGGTTTTGGATAATTTTGATTTTGCGTCCAGGCCATTCCACAATTTCGCCCCTCTAAAAGAAAAGCATTTTTGGCCACATGTTGTTCGTAGAAACGGGACACATAGATCGGTTTCGGTGTTCCGAAGTTCCCGAGTACTGGTTTCTGACAACCTGTCGAACAGGCATGCAAGATACGAGGGAGCTTCATCATTTGTACATTTGTATACCATTTTCAATGTTTCCGATACAATCAAATCATTCACTGTCGGCCAGCCCAGTTGCTTTATAATTGGAAGAGCAGAAGCGTTGTAGGGGCTATTGGTTACGATTCTGGCCGCACGATTTTGTAGCTTTTGTAGCTTGTCTTTTGCCGTGATTCCGCATACCCCCCAAACCGGGCAACAATATCGAAAGTATGGCTCTACCAGACTTTTATACATTGTCTGCACTGACTTTATTGGGAGGTATTGTTTGGAATAGCGCAACATTCCTAACGCCTTTGAGATCTTTTTAGTCATATTAGTTATCTGTACGCCCCAGCTTAAATGTTGATCAACATGTACCCCTAGGTATTTAGTGTCCTTAATCATTGAAATTGTCTCCCTACCTATTCCAAGAGATGGCTTCACTGCCGTAGTTTGCTGAATATTTTTCAATTTTTGCCCGCTACCAATCATTAAGCTTTGGGTTTTGGCAACATTTAGTGACAGCTTGTTCGCAGCAAGCCACGTTTTAAGACTGTCGAGGTCTTCGTTAACACGTTCATTGATTAAAGGGATGGACTTGGCTGAGAATGATATGCTAGTATCATCAGCGTACATGTTAACTTGCGAGTGTTTCAATGACAAAGGGAGGTCATTTATGTATAAGATGAAAAGAAGAGGCCCTAAGCAGGACCCCTGTGGAACACCACATGTAACTTTTTCAAACTTGGAGAGCTTTCCANTTACATGTATTGGGTTTCAGATCAACAATGAAAATTTGATTCGCATTTCTGGTGGAATAAGTTATGAAATAGTGACACACGCTTACCGAAATAACATTGAATTAGACTTAACATGGTCTAGCTGTTTGAAATACATTTTGTTCAGCCATGGTTTAGGAGAAATATGGGAGAACCGAATTCAAACTTTCAGATCCATTGGTACCACACATGTGGTGAATCAACGGGTGATAGATTGTTCCGATCAAAATACTCCCTCGATGTTGAAAAATCAACCGAAAATGAGAACTTATTGCACCTTTAAAACTGCATTTATGATTACAAAATATATTTCTAGTATGAAGAATGTTGAATAGAGAATTTTACTAAGCAAATTTAGGTTATCTGATCATCGTTTAGAGGTAGAAGTCGGCAGACATCACAGACCAAAAAAGAATTTAGAAGAGCGAATATGCCCCAAATGCAACATTTTAGAAGATGAAATTCACTGCCTAATAGCATGCAATATAAATAATGACATCAGGGAACAATTATTTGAGCAAATCCAGCGTCAGCATCCTCTGGTTAGTCACGCGAATTAATGAATGCGAAAAATTATATACTATGGAGGAGGCGGACGCAAAGAAACAGACAAATTTCTGGCACACTGAGGCCTTTCGAACCTAAGTTTTCATCAGAGTGACTCTAGAGTATATTTTTCTGTTATTTAAGTCGAATATAATAGCTCGACCTTTTCCGCCTAGTGGAGATTTAGATTGACTACATGAGTCTCAGTTTCAGAATTGAATTGAATGATTGAAAATAAAAACATCGGATTAAAAACACTGAACGAATACCAGGAATCACGTCGTCAGTCTAGTGGAGATTCGCCTTTAATGTTATTTGAAGCCCTGTGGCTTGTATTTGCGCCCTCTATTCGTGATCTACCAGAGTGATTATGCCCGCTGTATGAGTAATAATGAATTATCATTTCAAATTGATGCGCCTGCGCAGCGTGTGGCGAAGTATAAATAGCAAAAGCAATCGATAATTTCTATCTGTAAAATAATTAAAACGTCATAGGAAATATACACTAGAAATAAATTGTCATGTTTAAATCCTATAATCTATCCACTGTTTTCTAGGTATTGCGTTTTGGACCAGAAACGAGGAACAAGGTCAACCGATTCATTTCAATGTGTGGCAAAATCAAGGAAATGTAACAAAATGCAGAGTGAAGTTAGATGTCAAAGGATCTCCTTTTCCGCATATATTCCTTGCTATAAACTTTAACTTTCCGTATTACGAGCAGATCCCTTTACTTATTAAGTACTACAAACCTATTTTTCCAAACTATATGATATGTGGCCCTGAAATCCATCAAAATGGAACACACGATGTTGTGAGAATTGACCAAATTAGGCCAGAATATGGCTACTATGGTCCGCAATGTTTAGTAGAAGCGATTCGACGGAATCCGGGTTTTGAAGGATATCTGTATGTCAACGATGATATGATAATTAACTGGTGGAATTTTTTATATCTTGATCCAAAGAAGATTTGGTTCCCATTTTCAAGAAAAGAGTTTGGTAAATACAAGATGGGTTCAAAATTGAATAAGTGGTGGAGCCGAGTATCATGCGGCAAGAAATGCTCAGATCTTTATGCATACATGGAAAAGAATCGAACCTTTACCGATTTAGGAATATTTCAAATCTATCAGAATAATGTTGGCAATGAACGAGTTTGCGTAAACAGTCTCTCGGATATTGTTTACATCCCTGCAAGGCACACAAAACAATTTGTCATGATTTCGCAGTTATTTTATGATCATCGTTTGTTTCTCGAAGTAGCCTTGCCGATGGCATTGTTCTTTTTGGAAGATTTTTCAAATATTGCCATTATCAAAGGAATTTATTTACAAAGTAAGTATTATTACCGTCACGGAACATGGACCTTTGACACTACAACAGCTTGGAAAGACTACCATTATGACTACTTCTTTTTGCATCCTTATAAGTTTACTGGATTTAACAGGAAGAAAAATACGAAGGAATTCAAAGATAGAATTGAACCAGTCAGCAAAAGAATTTTGAGGGAACGCTGTTTAGATTTACTTATTCCAAGCAGAAAGCCACAGTTCTAAAGATTGGAAAAGATAAGAGAACAGCGTACCGTTCAAGAAGGAATAGTATCAGCGTTTACCAAATTATACCGGTTGAGTCAATAAAAAATTTTCAACATTTTTTCTACCGGGTGTCCCAAAAAAAGTATCACCCCATGAAACGTGTGTGCAGTACCGTGGGGGATGTTCAGTACCGTGGGGGATATTCAGTACGTGTGGGGAGGCATCTGTGAGTACCGTGGGGGATGTTCAGTACCGTGGGGAGGCATCTGAAGTACCGTGGGGGATATTCAGTACGTGTGGGGAGGCATC
>REGM01000031.1:874721-900924 GCA_004194415.1 Aurelia aurita
TCATATATTTCATATATTTCATATATTTCATATATTTCATATATTTCATATATTTCATATATTTCATATATTTCATATATTTCATATTTCATATATTTAGCTAAGGGGGAGGGTAGCCCTTCAGCACAAGTGCTGGTTTTCAAGGGGCCCTCCCATAAAATAAAACTAAATTACAAAATCTAATTGATATTAAAAACTGTTCGAAAACCTATTTTACAATCTAAAAATGTATTTACAATGTTCAAAGTTTACAGTTAAAAGAAAAGAGTTCAACCCTAAATCAATTGCTTAAATAGGCTTAGGGAGGATGCTTGCTTTGACTCAGCTGAGAGGCTATTCCACAACTTTGCTCCTCTGAAAGAAAGACATTTTTGTCCATTTGTTGTTTTTTCATAGGTAGTCCGGGTCCGTCTCTGTATTTCAGAGGCTACGGGAGGAGCATTCTGAGTTTTTTGTGAAGAGGTTACACAAGTATTGTGGAGTTAACCCATTTAGGGATTTGAAGACCATTGTTTCAGACTTATTTTCAATGAGTTCCTGAATGGTCTTCCAACCCAGCCCTTCGATAAGTGGTCTGCTTGGGGCGTCGTAGCTGCTCTTTTAGGAGCGTCGTAGCTGCTCTTGGGTCGTCGTAACCCCTCCCATAGAATCCTTTGTATTTTTCTTTTCGCGTTTATATGATGAACGCAACACCACCGGTACAGTGAAAATCCCACCTCACCAGAAGTGAAATCTCACTGAAGTGAGGTGAACTTTTTCATATAACGAAGAACCACCGGTGTGGTGAGGTGAGTTGGTTTTATTCATTGATTATTATTGGTTAATTCGTTCAGATTTCACGGAAGCGAAACTTTAGCTCTTCTCGCCTCTCAGCCCTGGAGTTGACAGGCGAGGTGGAAATCCCGTATAAGCAATGGCTGAAATTTACCTCGCCTGTCAGCCCCGGGTCTGGCAGGTGAGGTGTTTTTATTCATATAAACAGGCCCTTAGAGTCAATACTAGGAGGGTAGCCCTTCAGCAAACTGCGTTGCCAATATCATTGCCTTGGTATCCAGGAAGCAGTGCCCTTTCAAATGGGGATTGTTTTTGTTAACTCACCTGGTATTGTGAGAATAACTTAAGAAATATAAATTCTATATTTATGGCAGCCTTATTCTGCCTACAGCTAGGGATACTTTATCAGGATTGGCCAAAAGTATGGTAGCCTTTCACCATATAAAATTGGATCAAGCCACTTGTAGTCAAATTCTAGCCTATCAGATATCAGTGTTTCCTGTTGACATCGATCAGGTACCCAAATATGGTTCGGCACGTGTCATGGACTTTTGTCTTTGCACGGCTATTTTATCAATAATGCATAAATGCAATTCTTTAAATTTATCTTGTGTCTCAATGAAAAGGGTGGTTGAAATGCGTGATCCCGGGGGGGGGGGTTTAATTCAATACTCCATGGTACGGGGTTGTGCCATTTGCTAGGGTACCTTTTCTGTGATAAAATCCGGATTTATGGGTATGGTTTTCAACGATTTTTAACGATTTCCGGATTTATGAGTACAATTTTTTGTAAAACTGCATTAAGGGTATATTTTTTTCACATTTTCCGGATTTATGGGTATGATTTTTCTGCTTTTCCCGGATTTATGTGTGGTACGTTTATGCTCTGAATGACACAACCCCGTACCACGGAAACTTATGCTACCACCCCCCCCGGGTGTGGGCATTGAAAACCTGAACAACACTGTCACACTGTCCCACGATAGCATGTCGAATTTATATATGATAACTCAACTATCATGTTGTTGCATATTGCGCTTCTCTTGCAGCATTTTCAAATCTTCTGGTGAAATTTAAGTTGAATGTTTGCCAGTTTGGCTAAAGTTTTGTCACGCAAGTCAACGAAAGTTTTGCGAATATTAGAGTTTCTTTCTGTCGCAAGATGGCTCGAAGCAAGGGGCTGGGAGGCTTTAGTCGTAGCCAAAAGCTCTCCAAAAGTTTTCCAACATAGCCCCGTCCCAGCAGAAATTCAATAAAATGGGCCCTGCATAGCTGTATAGTATTTGATGAAAGGTGATACCCTTAAACATCGCACGTCCCATTATCTTCCAAACTCAACGTGCTTTCGGCCAGATTTAGACCCCCCATGAAAACATAGTCACGAAAAGGATACTCGCCCTATCCTGAGGGGCCCTTGTAAAACAGCTTCGGCTGAAGGGCAACCCTACTTTTAAAAGCGTTGGCGGAACCAGCCCGAAGTTGTAGATGGAGGGCAACCTGCAGAGTGGGCACCGAAAATATGATAGAGGGTAAGCTTGCCGAAGGCGTGTGAAAATTTTTGGACACCTGGTCCCCACCTGGTCAAGAAAATCCTTTGATTTTTCTACTAACTAAGGCCTTGATTTGATGTTCCCCCATAATATTTTGATCAAAACAGTTAAAAAAGAATGCGCTAGGGTCACGATGGGGGGCGCACTTCTCGCCACAAATGGGGCGCCAAGCTGAGTTTTCATCGTGAAGGGGGGCACTTGCCCCCAGAAAGAAACAAACAATCCACAAAGTCCAATCCAAGAGAACGTTGCGGAGATTCAAACTTAGGATGATGCTGCGGAGGAAATAGCCTCTCTAAATTTTGGCGGGAAAATGATGTTGGTTTGGTTGTTGGGTTGGATTGCTGCTTTGCTTTCATCCGAACCATATGGAGAAGAAATGAAACGGTCATCAAGGGCTCTGATGTCTGGTCTGAAGTAAAGCACGATGGCATCAATAACAGATCTTAGCATCGACCAACGAGTCATGACTAGTTTACGAAAAAGTAAGTTCCTGTCCTGAGGGTAATTTTTATCGGCCTACTTTTTTGTCTCCTCATCCTCTCAACGCTTCAAAGCTAAAGCACGGCCCGTTTGCGGCCGACAAAAAATATAACTTGAACAATGAAATACTACATGCAATCCTTCATCAATAGGAAAATGAATTCGACTGATTTTCATTCAAGCCTATACTTTTCATCAGTATTAAAGTTGTGAAATATGCAACCTTATAGATACCACTGAGAATTGTGCAAGTTTTTTGATGAAACACGACGCTTCCAAAAAGTCTTGAGAATTTATAGAACTGATTTAAATGGACGTCGTAGTTTTCGCATCTAGCTTAGTCTTTACACTAAACTCATTAAAAATTCTATCATTTAATAAGACATGATCATACATTTTGGTTTGGGGTCTGCAGGGGTAAATGGGTAAAGTCACTGGCTGGAAAATGGTAGGCTGTGAAATGATACATGAACATTTGCAACATCAAGGCAGAGGCAGGTAGTTCAAATGGTTGTAGATAGAGAAAATCTGTGAATCAAGATTTTTATGATCTTCATCCACATTTTACCCCTGCAAACCCCAAACCAAGATGTAAAACCTATCATAAATCCTTGCAAGCTCCCTCTTTCAAATGAGGTTTTGTTGCAAAAAATGACAGAACAGAGAAGAGTGATAACTTTCACAGAAAATGCAGTTCTATTTGGAGAAATAAGTTGTGGCCCCTGGGGACCACAGGGATGAAAGCATAAATGTTAAAAGACAAGATATGCCTGCCAAAGCAGAATGGTTCAAGTAGAACCACAATAGAACCACAAGCCCCTTTACAATGAAGGTCTTTGGTAATTTTTTCGACAAATAGAAAAATGGGGAAAGTGTGATGAGACCAAGATCTCAGTCTCATCACACTTTTCTCATCTCACTCAGTCTCACTCCATTTTTCACTCAGTCTCATCTCGATCTCGATCCAGGTCGATTCAGATTTCTATTTTTCCTTTTGTCAAAAATTAAGTTACAAATTCTACCAAATATACAATTAAAGGATGCATTGTACCAATCTAGACCCTCATTTCAATACAGATAAGCAAGCTCTTGATGTTTTAGTTGGAAAACGTCACACTCGATCACTTGCATATTTCTATTATAATATCAGTTATCTTATGAACTTTCAAATGAGTATTCCCCCTTTAAATTTCAAAAATTTGATGAGTGCCCTGGGCGCTCATTATTATATAATGTATTGTATGGTATGCTGAAACCTTTTAAATAACTGCTCCCTAAAAGGACTCACTTGGTGTAATAACCGACCCCTAAAAGGTTTGATTTACTCATTTTCAGCTAATTTACCTCCCAGAGGACTTAATAGTGCAAGGTGACGTACCCGTTGGAAAATGCCACAAAACCCTAAACCAGGGGTGGCACCAGGAATCTTCCGACGGAGGGGCTGGAACTTCCAACAGGGGGGCTAAAATGGCAAAAAATGCTGTTTTCGTACGTCATTTTGCCAAATTTCCTCCTACTATAACCCAAAATTTCCTCCGACGGGAGGGCTAGATGCTTCCGACGGGGGGGGGGGGTCTGTAGCTCCCTAGCCCTCCCTGGCACCACCCCTGCCCTAAACCCCTAGCGGTAGTAGCTTTTAGCCTGAGCAGTTAACATAAAGCCTAAGCAGTAGTAACTTCTGCCCTAAGCGGCACAAAACAGTAGGCTGATTGTTCCAGAAACTATAGTGCTATTGTATAGCATTCATCAAACAATTAAATCGTAAAATTGCATTTCCATGATATGATGATGACAAAACAACCTTTTTATGTTTTTATGGTAAGAAACAGATTTTACTTTACCTTAAAAATGCATCATATTATGAACCAATTGAATACCTTTAAATCTCACTCAAAACATAACACCAAATAATGCAGTAAACAGCTTTTCTAAACCAACAGCTTCCTAAAGAAAAGGCCTGAAACTAAAGTCTAATTTCTGTGATTGTTAGCAACCAAAGTAAGAGTGAGTCACTCTATACTGTATAATTTGTACTGTATATAGTATGTACTGTATAACTGTATATATATAAGTAGAGGTAGGATTGGGTGAATTTTCTCTTATTTATGGTCATATGGTGAATGGTTAATCAAGTGATAACAATCTTTTATGATCAGTTTGCATAACACTGGTATCTTCCAAACAACATTTCAATTCATTAAACTTTCTTAGAACTCTAAGAATTAATTGATATCAATTTTCCTTACCCTAAGCAGGAGTAGCTTTGAGATTTTTGCTTCCCTAAGCGGTAGTATAATTGCAGAATTCAAGACCCTAAATTTTCCAACAGGGGTGCCACCTTGCAATACCAAGTCCCCCCTGGGATTTTCCTTCTTCAAAATTAATCTTTATCAAGTATTAATTATTTAGCTGTTTTTTTAAAGGTCGAATTACAACCATTGCACACATATTAGTACTTCCTAAAGAAGAACTTGCGGCAAAAGCAAAAATTTCAGCAAATGATGTCACAGAATTATTGGATGCTATCTCCAAAAAATTGACCCCCACAAATGAGCCATGTTCTGTCCTTGACATGTGGAACAATGCGTGTGATCAGAACCTTATTGTAAGTAATTTGAAATTAAGAAATGAAATTTTGTGGGACAAATGAAACTATTTTCAATTGATATGGATGGATAATGAATGCTGGTGAAAGACATAAATTGTTATTTAAAATACATTAAAGTAACTGAATGGAGATATAGTGATCTAGTCTTAAGAAAGAACGAGAGAAAGCCATACAACAATTATTGTCCTATGTTTTATCATAATTTGAGAACAGCACATTTACTGGAATATCGGCTTAGGCAGTGTTTATCTTGAGTGAAATCAGGTTTAACAGCCAGTGAATTCATCACATTTTTTGGCCATAGCTTTTGTTCCGTTTACATGACACAACCATAATGAATTTCATTCATGTCTGCAATCCACTGCAGTCTTTTTGACCATGGTGAAATCTGGCCACAGGACTTCTTTGATCATGTGCTCAAAGTTGCCATGGTGACATTCCAACTTTGCCACTTTGGCATTTCACCACGCTCTCCATGTAAACAAAACCAATTCCACCCGAGTGAGTGCAAAATTTCTCTACAGCTAAACCTCACTATGTAATTGCTGCCTTAGTCTCATAAGCGGGGATGGCCCAATGTTAGCGCGCTTGACTACCAACCTGAGGGTTGGTGGTTCGAGTCCCCGCCCTGTCGAACCTGCTACGTAGAGTGAGGAGAGTCGCCAACCCTCTATAATTCCAGGCTAAAGGAATCGCGAGGTGTGGTCACATCGAGAGGAAGGACGAGGACACTGCTTTGATAAGCTTAGCTTCTCAGTGTCCTAAAACTACCTTCGGATGCTAGGTAGCAATATAGGAAAAAAAAGCAGTATTTGTATGACCAGGAGATGTTTAGACTTCCTTTGTGTACAAAAAACTGATAGGAAGCCTGTAGCTTTGAAACCATTTAGCAGATTCCTATATAAACTGAAAATACATGTGTAGTTAACATGTTAACTTCGATATAAGAATGTTGTTTGTCAAATCAGTCGTCGTATCGTTCAAGTATTACAAGCGATTTTATAAAAACGCTTCATTTCAAAATCCTTCAAAACAGGCCTAAAATCCTTGATCAAATTTGCCAGCAATCCAGCCTCGTGATAATGGAAATTATNTCTCATAGCTTTAAAAGTTTTTCTCATTCCAGCACACAAAGCTTTCATTTGGTTGTCCAATTATTGATGAAATGCTTCATGGTGGTTTATTGCTGCCTGGAATTAACGAAATATCAGGAGAAAGTGGAAGTGGCAAAACTCAAATTGCGCTACAGCTGTGCCTGATGTCTCAATGTAGTGATGATGCCGGAGGTCTTCAAGGAGGTATGTACAGTACAGGCCTTGCGCACATTAACATGGTTTTCCTACGTAAGAATTCTAAAGCATTCTTAAGAATATTTCTAGTTACTTAAGATTTCTTGTTTAAAAAACTTTACAACCTTTTATTTGGCTCAAGACTTCCTATGATAATGTAAAGAATTCTTGAAAATTCTTAAGAATTTCTTAAGAATTCCTTAAGAATTCCTAAGAATTTCTTAAGAATTTGTAAGAATTCTCAAAAATTCTTTTCATGTTATTGTGCGCAAGGCTTGTACTGTAAAGCACAATTTCTTTGTTTTGGTATTGAATGGAGCTTGATTCTAATTGTATCTACCATCTGTTACAAAATTGTTGGATCTGAGGTTGAAAGGTCAAAATATCTGTTTCGTATGAGATCACAAATTTTGTGAGAGATTACAGCTTTCTTTAAAAACAAAATTATCGATTTGGTAGGTTACAGTCAAAAACTATCAAGGATGATTAACTATCTAATTTTGATCTGTCCCATAGAAGAAATCCTGAATTAATCAAACAGCCTGTTATTTGTTCTGAGCCACAATTAATGCCAATTAATGAGAACATCCTTTCACAAGTTTCACAAGTCTTAAATAAGTATCATAGGTATTTTCCATGTTTTCCATGATTGATGTGAAGAGGATCCTGTAAAAATATGCAAACATTCATTGGATACTTTGTTAGTAGCAACTGTTTTCCTAAAGTTTAAGCACAAAGTTATCTTTTTGGGGTCAATGTTTGAAATTCAGGGGCCCTGCTGTTGATGTGCTAAAAAGCTTTAATTCTGTGGAACTGTATCAATTTTCAGGGATAAAAAATAGTTTCATAATAAAGAATTTTGTGTAAAGATAACACTATGAGTTTTTTACCTTAGGTGGCACATCCCTAACCAAGCTCATATCAAATGCACACCCTCTGAGATTATTTGATATATGAAAGTAACATTTGCAATGATTATTTTATATTTTGTTTCAGGAGCTTTGTTCATCTCAACGGAGGATGCTTTCCCAACCAAACGACTGCACCAACTAGCAGCCAATATGAAAAAGAAATTTGAAATCGAAAACATTAATCTGATGGATTCAATATACATTGAGCATGCAGCTGATGAGGTATATTTTGTTTAATTTATGATTCTTCATTTACTCTACACTGTTTTGAAAAAAATCGACCCAATGCTATCTGTTTCTGTTCATTCGTTCACATTGGTGAACTTTGGGAAAGGAACCTTTTGAAAATGCATACGAGAACAAGTTGATTTGAAAGTGTATCACAACTAGGATTGTCATTCAAAGAAATGATTGACTTTGAAACAGCTTCTATTTTCTATAGTGTTTAAATCCTTAAATAGGCTTGCAACTCCCTATATGCAGTCAATGTTTCACATATTGTCTGATTCTTGCAATCGGACCTTACGTAATACTAGTACTTACCTCGAGATTCCACTGTGTAAGACCTCAAATGGGAAACGGAGCTTTTCCTATCGAGGAGTTACTGTTTGGAACCAGTTGAACTATGAAATCAAAACTGCTCCTTCGCTAGCTACTTTCGAAATGAGGCTAAAATGATCAAAGAGGTTGATCTTGTAAACCAACGTTCAGCACATACTTATGACTTATGAGTCCCTTTCTTTTTATAACTTTAATTTTCTTTTTTACAGGATCTTAAAGTTGATTTGTACTACGTAACAATTCATGTATTAGGTTAGTTTGTTTTAAGCAGGGCACATTGAGAATTAGTTATGTAAATTTTACTGAATGTATTTAACCCTGTTGAAATAGATCAAAATGGAATGCAGAGGCCGATAAAATTTCTTTCTTCCTGGGAACGGCCAAAAAATTTCGTCAAAACTACCTGCGAAACTTTTTTATTTGATATTGATTTAGTGGATTGTACGGCGTAGTTCATGCAAGTTGTAGATAGAATATAGTGCGAGCGAAGCGAGCGGACAATTTTGTCCATATTCTACGTAGATTGGCTTAAAATGCGTTAAGGTGTCATTTATCATTGCGGAATTTTCTAGTTATGGGCCCTCAGCAAGCATTTGTGTCCAAAAGGCCCCAGACAGAAAATGACTATTGTCTTCACAAGGGCCCAAAGGGAAATTTCCCGGTATCCCGGTGGGCCAGTCCGCCACTGGTGCTATCTTTGAAACATACTACAGTAGGTGAGTCAAAAACTTGCACCTTTCAGAAAATCACCAAACTTTGATTATGTTGTTGATCTTTAAATTTTACTTTTGTGTATTTGTTTCAAGAATCAAATGAATTAAAATTCTTCGGAGAGAAAGACAATTCAATTGCAGCATAAAAAGACCTTATTTTAAGCAATAGTATTCTATGAAATATGGTATTTTTAGATAGAAGTCTATAATTTGCGATTTTGTATGAAAGTTTGAGTCCTGCACGACATAAAAGCTTTATCAAAGAGGACATTAAAAACCAATTTAAGTGGTCGTACAGCATTGAAATTTAATTTGATAATCGTTTGCTGGGATTTTGAATTATTCTTCAAAACCAGGTAGCTTCTAAGGCCCCGTTCACACTACTCCGTTTTTGTACAAAAACGGAGAGAAAAACATCCGTTTTTTTGAAAGCGTTCACACTAATCTGCACAAAAACGGCACAAAAACGGAGGTTTTCGAAAACGCTGTCAACAGTAGATATCCACAAAAACGAAGGTTTTTGAAAACGCTGCAATATTGAACAATGAGGTTCACAAAAACGGAGCAATGTGAACGCACAAAAACGGATGTTTTTCGCTCCGTTTTTGTAATCAAGCAGATCAGTGTGAACAGACAAAAACGAATGTTTTTCCCTCCGTTTTTGTACAAAAACGGAGTAGTGTGAAGGGGTAGCTTCGATTCGACAAAAACGGATATTAACAAACAGAGGCCGATAAAATTTCTTTCTTCCTGGGAACGGCAAAAATTTCGTCAAAACTACCTGCGAAAATGTTTTTGAATTGACATTGATTTAATGGATCGTATGGCTTAGTTCGTGCAAGTTGTAGAAAGAATATAGTTCACATGCTACTTGGTAACTGGAGAGCTCAATGTGCAGCTGGAGAGCTCGACGATAGGTTGATCTGGACACGAAATATGGTACTTATAACGACAAATCTTTTTTCAAATTCTAAATACAAGCCTCGTTGTCAAGATTCTGCTTAATTAAAGTTACTTCAGCAATTCAATTTTATTTTCTCGATAACAATTATCGCAGGCTCTTGTGTTTTGACGGCAGCATAAAATTTAGCCTATTTTTCAAAAAAAATTCCTGTCACCTAAAAATCTTGCCAAAACTTTCCTGGGAACGGCGTTCCCCTGTTCCCATACTTTATCGGCCTCTGATGGAATGAAAGATGATCAAAGGAAATTTTCTCTGAAGCACAAACCATCTGCAACGATCTAACCCTTTGTTGTCTTTGTTTTCATAGACCATAAAGCTGATATTTTTTTCTATATTTTTACCTAACATTCAAAGGTAGCTGAGAAGCTAAGCTGGTCGTAGAGGTGTTCTGGTCCTTCCTCTCGATGTGACCACGCCTTGTGATTCCTTTAGCCTGGAATTACAAAGAGTTGGCGACTCTCCTCACCCTACGTAGCATGTTTGACACATCGTGGAATAGAACCAGCAACCCTCAGATTGGTATTCAAGCGAGCTACCAGTGAACCATTAGCCATCCCCGCTACCAGTTATAATAATAATAATATATAATAATATAACGAATCTTTATACAGGATAGACATTTCAACAATATATGCTGTTATCAACATGTGTCCTGTTAAAGGAAAAGAAAAAAGCCTATAAAACCCTAATAAAACCTAGCAGTAATTACAATGGTCATTCAAAAGTTCCATAAATATAGATCACAAATTTTTAACTATAATGTTTCTTTAATAGTTCTTCGTAATGGTTAAAAGATTCAGTTTTTCTAATTTCGATTGGAAGTTCGTTGTAGAGCTTTGCACCCATAAAATGGAAGGACTTCCTTGCATATTCTATTTTGATACTTGGAAGCCTTATTAAACACTGGCTGTTTCTTGTTTTTGTTTTGTGCTTTTGTAACTCAAAGTAACCTTGAAAGTTCTCGCAAATATCGTTGTCTAAACATTTGCGCAAAAGTTTACACGCCCTGATGTTTTTGGCATTTACGACTGATTGAATTGCAGTTGGGGTTTTCGAGTGTCCATTTATTATTCTCAAACAGCGATTGTGAAATGATGAGAGTCTCTTTACTTGAGTTGAAGTCAACTTGAGTTGCAGTACTCCGCAATACGTGAAGGTTAAAATGGAAGGTTGTCAATTGAATTGATCTGAAGCAAGAAGATCTGCATGCTAGGCTTGCTGGTTGTCCAAGCTGGTTGTACTTTAACATTATAAGAAGCTTAACTTGACTTGCCCAAGTCTTGCTTTATTGTTCAAAGAAAACGGGAAGAATCAGCGAGCGGGGGAAAACGGTAGAGACTTGGGCAAGTTCACAGCTCTACCCTTGAAACTCGAACATAATAAAAACATTGTTAATTATTGCAAAGGTATCAATTAAAAATCTCTATCAGTGTGTACTTTTACAATATTTTTACTTCCTGTCAGGATGATCTACGGAGCCTTGTAAAACAGAGGATTCCTACGCTGCTGAAGAATTCAAATGTCCGGTTGATTGTTATTGATTCAGTCGCTGCATTGTTCCGAGTTGAATACACAATGAACGAAGGCATCGAGCGATCAAAGGCTTTGACTGAGTTTGGTCAGCAACTTCATAGGATTAGTCACAGTTATAATGTTGCTGTACTCTGCATCAATCAGGTATGTAAATACCATATTCCTTAGCACACTAAGATGTTTCTGTTACCTTATACCATATCGAGTAATTCGAAAGATAGGTACAATGCCTGCCAAAAGTCTTGGAACACCTCTGCTAATTTTGCTTTGTTTTGCGATTTCCCCCTCTCCCCCTTAGAACAAATGTTGTTGTGTGACGATAAAATGAGGATGACAGGACGATTCGCGACTCTGATGGAATGCTAGGACAATAACCTTGCAAATCAACATTGTTTTGGGGAGGGGGTGCCTCAACTAATCTCTACGGATAGAATTGTGGAAAAGTGTGTCATTATTAAGAAATGGTCTACGTTTTCCAGGGACTTTTGGCAGGGATTGTACTTCATATTTTTGAACACCATATTGGGGTAGCTGTGAAGTTATTTGCATTAGCAAATTTTTATGAGTCTAAATCGATCTTGGAAATAAAGCTGGATTGTCTATCTGATGTCATTGCATTCATCGAAGGACGGTTGCCCTTCAACCGAAGCTGTTTTACAAGGGGCCCCCTACAACAAACATTAATTACAATATACTTTAGATATCAAGTAAAACCAAACCATAATGTTAAAAATTTGTGTTCAATGCTGGCTATTTAGAATAAAACTGGATATTTACATCTCAATGCTAAGTTTTGAAAACGATTTACAAAGTTACCTATCACATTTGCCGAAAGATCATTAACGTTATGAATCTTAGTTGTAGCAGGTCCTATAATCTGCAAAAGTCTACAAAATGTCAATTTTTTCACTAATATTCTCAGAGACGTAGGAACCGGGGGGCACTGGGGGCACGTGCCCCCCCAAGATTTTGCAATAAACAAAGAAGTGCCTTTTTCGTTTCAGGAAATGCCCCTTTAGCTTACTGAAAAAGTGCCCCTTGAAGTGCCGTGCCGCTCCAAGTTTAAGATGCTTCCTACGGCCCTGAATATTCTGCAATTCAACAGTACAATACTCCATTTCAATGACAGCCTCGTTTTTAAATTACTCAAAATTCTTTCATACGAAATTTTAGAGCACGGATTCGGATTTAGCACCATAAGTTTAGTCTAACTACAAGTTTTCATACTGCTAGTAATCTTAATGTCGATTTTATGGCGATGTAAAGTTTTAAATTCTATAAGGGATTTGACCCTGAAAAATGTCTCGGATATAAAGTTTCACCCCGAACGATTTTCGTCGTGAAATCCCTTATAAAGCTTCAAACTTTACATCGTCATAAAACCAACATCACAAGCGCTAGCAATAACAATCGTTAATCTCTAACTGTAAATACTGAAAACGCCATAGAATAAAAGCACTAAACGTATCGGGGTGTGCCTTCGTCAGTAGTCAAGCGCTAGCAGTTTGAAAACCTGTAATTAGACTCAAATTTGGGTGCTAAATCCGAATCCGGGTTCAAATTTTCATATGAGGAATAGGAAGGAATTTCGAAAAATTCCAAAAACGAGGCCGCTTAATAATTGAAGTGGTGTATTCATGCCTCATTGAGACACACCATTTTGAGTTTCTTCGTAATTTCCTTTGCTTCTTAGATCTCTGATGTTATTTCTGGTGATGGGAAAGGAGAAGATATAGGGTACGTCAATGCAGTATTTACATTCAAAACACATTCACAGCACATTTCTCCCACATTCCTCCAGTGCTTGAACAAAATGCTTTTATTGAAAAAAATTGATAATGAAATTAGCTTGACAAATAAAATTTTTGGATAAAAGCTTGCATGTTAGGTACACAATGGAAGATCAATCCAGCCAAAGCTGATGTATATTTACATAGCAAACGTCCGAACTTTTTAACAGTGTTATTTTTGGAATTCAACTTTATTTATCATCGGCATGCTTTGATGTTTTGGCAAGAGCGAGCATGTCTCACTTTTAACTCTGGTATCGGCAAGCGTTTGCTGAAAAATTAGGCATGTGCCGACAATTATAGCGACAAATGCTTTTGCATCCTTTGTAGCACGCGATCCATATTCCACCATGGAGCCTTGCCTTGGAAGTGATGCACATCTCGGATATTTTTTGGCGACTTCCTGTGTCAAATGTCAGGCGAACATATTTGGCATATACTCTCGAGTCCGGAATAAACGCCTCCCTCCCTGCTCATCAATTAAAAAAAACCCACCCAGGACATCTTTCATTCTAGACCCCGGTTTTTTAATTTCGAGCTTCTTGAAATTTGAAGAGCTCCTTTTCTCGACATGATTTTCACCTCTTTTCCTTATTTGTCATACAGAGGAAGGCGAGTTGTTCCTGCTCTTGGATTAGCTTGGTCAAATATGGTCACAATGAGAATAATGGTGATGAGAACCCCATACACTTTATCACAGTTGCAAAGGAAAGAAATAAAACAAGAGGATGGTGCATCTATCGTTTCAAAGGTTTGTGATTTACTAATATTTCGTTCAAGGTATGATTTGCACATAAATTTATTAACAATTTTCTCAAGAATTCTACAGCCTGCTTGAATTTTCCTCGAGACAATTGACATTTGATTATAGACCTATTATATAAGTCTCAGTATCGCTCATTGAATTGGATGGTTATCGAAAATAAAAAAATTGAATTAAAAATATTGAACAAATACAACGAATCACGTCGTAAATCTTTGATTATGCTACTGAATTCGGAAATTTATTTTCGTCCCACTGCATCAAGGACCGTGGAAATGGAAAATGAAAATGAGGGAAAAGGTATTATGAAATCATAACCGGAAGTACAATATTTTGAGCAATTGTATTTTAACAAAACACCAAATTTTCAGCCAAAATCTATATTTCGTGATTTTCTTTGCAATTTCGTATCCTAAATGACGGAAGATCAAGGACAGGAGAGTCATATTTAAGAGATGATACAGGATCGAAATTGGATTTTTAATCATCACGTCTCTTTAATTGGAGGTATGATTTAAAACGAGGTAATAGCATGTTAAAACAGCATTCCGGAAAATTCAAATAATTTTTGTTAATTGCCATATCTGTAAATTCAATCTGTAAATTCAAGGCCATCTCTGTTATTTGTTCTCTGTTATTTGGCCCTTGACACAATTCACAAAAAAGGAAATTTTCAAGATCAGGAATAGAATCAAATTTTGGTCAATTTTCAAAATATTCACCCTTCAGTTCAGTTTATATCTATTCTTAAAGCCAATAATGCACGATTTAAGAATTAGCTTAAAGGTGCTATGTCTCCAAACTTCGGTCGAAATGGTGATTTTGCAATTTTTTGATAGGCAATCGCAAAGATTCCTCATCTTTTTTTCAAAAATGAAAGCGTTATTTTGAAGATAAATCCTTATAATTCACAGAGGAACAAACCAAACATTCAAATCTTTTACGATTGCTCAAATATAAGTGGATTTTTAACGATCACTTTTTCGTGGCTTGGGTGAAGCCACCAAACAAACTGCAAAAGACAATGGACATATGCCTAAACAATAGTGTTTACAGATTTGTTTACAGTTTGGCGACGGAGCCTCTTTAAGCATTCGCCCATTGGCGTAGATGTCACAATTTTTTCAGTTGAATAATCAAGAAATAAGTAATTTCTGTTTCAAGCCCTCCAGCTTGTATTTTTGTCAACCTTTAGATCTCAACTATCCATCTTTGTTTGCAGAATAACCAAAGCTATGATCCAGTCGTGAGGAAATTAAGAATTTTATTCGCTCCACATATTCCTAACGACCAATGTCACTACATTGTCGAAGAAGACGGAGTGAGGGGTGTTCATTTAGAAACAACTTGAACTTGAAGGTAAACCTTACTTGCTTTTGTAATTCATTTTATGATTTCGATATTTGCTTGGAAAAACAACCCTGTGAATTGGTCTTAATGCAGGACACACATGTTTCTTTTAATTTCAGACGCAAATTTTGATTTATTACAANTCCTCATCTTTTTTTCAAAAATGAAAGCGTTATTTTGAAGATAAATCCTTATAATTCACAGAGGAACAAACCAAACATTCAAATCTTTTACGATTGCTCAAATATAAGTGGATTTTTAACGGTCATTTTTTGGTGGCTTGGGTAAAGCCACCAAACAAACTGCAAAAGACAATGGACATATGCCTAAAACAATAGTGTTTACAGATTTGTTTACAGTTTGGCGACGGAGCCCCTTTAAGCATTCGCCCATGGGCTTAGATGTCACAATTTTTTCAGTTGAATAATCAAGAAATAAGTAATTTCTGTTTTAAGCCCTCCAGCTTGTATTTTTGTCAACCTTTAGATCTCAACTATCCATCTTTTTTGCAGAATAACCAAAGCTACGATCCAGTCGTGAGGAAATTAAGAATTTTATTCGCTCCACATATTCCTAACAACCAATGTCACTACATTGTCGAAGAAGACGGAGTGAGGGGTGTTCATTTAGAAACAACTTGAACTTGAAGGTAAACCTTACTTGCTTTTGTAATTCATTTTATGATTTCGATATTTGCTTGGAAAAAGAACCCTGTGAATTGGTCTTAATGCAGGACACACATGTTTCTTTTCATTTCAGACTCAAATTTTGATTTATTACAAAATTTTCAAATGTATGGTAACACGTAACAAAGGCGTCGAATCTTTCCAAAACTTTAAGATTGAGTGTGTAAAATTTATTGCCCCATTCTTTCATATGAATTGTTCAAAGGGAACTTGTGTAATTTGCCATAATTCTAGAGAGAGCATTTTTTATATCATCATTATTTTTGGAATTACATCGTTTTATGTTTTATGAAAGTATGTACGAGAGGAAGTAGCTTTGGCAAACATTTATAGCACCATAAATTCTTAACTGATTGAGGAAAATCAATATGGTCAATACAGGAAATAGTAAATTTGTGAAGGTCTACAAGTTAGTAGCAAGCAAAATTCTGTAACTTTTATAGTTTACGACTTAGCAATTTGATGACGTAACAGCTTCAAAACTAGCAGAATTTGTAAAAATGCTGTAATTCTAAAAATAATGACGATATCAAAAATGCTCTCTCTGGGATTATGGCAAGTCACCTAAACTTTTCTTTGAGCAATGCATTTGTAAGAATGGGGCAATAGCATTTTACCCGATTAATTTTAAAGTTTTGCAACGATTCGAGGCCTATGCTGTAACACGTTTGGTAGGTCCTGTGCTATGGTTACTCCTAATGATGTACGTAAGATAGCATAGATTCCAAATCTTTACAAAGGTTGGTGTAAAATTCTATAACCTGTTTCTTTGAATTGAATGGCTTTAAAGAAACTTTTGCTAATTTGTTGTGACTCTGCCGTTGGACTTTTCTGATCTCTTGAATATTTTGTGAAATTACAGCGTATTCTATATTTCAACTCTTTTGAGGATGTGACGTCATCAAATTTCTAAATTGTAAACCAGAAGACTCGCGCTTGATACCATATTGTAGAAATTCATTAACTATGGTTTTCTTGAAAATTATTCTATGTTTCCTCGAAAGTTTAGAAAATTACGATCGTTTAAAGATTTTTTCAAAGTATGTCTTGAATTCTTAAAAAAGAAGAAAAACCCTCTATGAAACTATTGTAGATTTCTGAAAAGTCTAACGGTAGAATGATAGCAGAGTAGCTAAAGTTTCTTCTCTACGTAAACCTTTGTAAACATTTGGAACCTATGCTACGTAAGATTGCATTCTATGAGAGGCGAAGCTTTGATGGAAATATATCATGGTTTTGCTTTTCAAAGCAATTTTCAAGTTTCTCACCACCAAAAACTATCTCTGTTCTTTGATAGTTACTGAATATGGTCGATGAGCGGAGTGAACAGACTGTAATTTGGTACGTTTCTTGCTTAAGTTGGTGCCTGGTTAGTTGAGATACTGTCTTGAAAGGTGAGAGCTGCCGTCATCACCAAAAATGATTTTAGTTTAACTACCTGGCAAAACAGCGTAAATTCTTACAAACTGCAGCACAGTTAAGGTTCGTTTATGAGCCTCAAGTTTTTTTGTCCACACCACTCAAGATATAAACAGTTGACTTTAATTTCTTTAAAATTTTGCGAAACGAACCTGAACGATTTACTGAATATGTCACAAAGAATATATTTGTTTTTATGTCTAAAAGCGTAAGAAATTTCTGTGCAGTATCTCAGCTTGTCCATCCTGTATATATCGCGAGATCGAGACAATTTAATCCAATTTATATAAGTTTCCTGCTCGAAACAAGCCGGGGAATTTTTTACCAATATTAAAAAAAGAAACATATGTGCTGGAACACGACTTTAAAGCATTTTACAAAAGAAAGACTCAGGTTCTTTTGTAAATATATTAATACAAAATGCTAATCTATCTAGACTATGAAGTTTTTACTATTGACAATACATTTGGTACAATTTATACGGACGATATGACGTCACAGCAGCATTGAAACACGAAGCTATCTTGTTTTGGGATCTTCAAAAAATTTCTACAGGTTTCTATAGGAAATTTACAAAAGTTGCACAAAGTGCTCTTATATTCTCCCTCGCGCTTGTGAGTAGGGAAAGGACAGGTAGCAATTGTAAGCCATACCTAAACCAATGAAATAATTGCATGAATAAGCTGTTCTCGAAAGGCCAGCCATAAATTTAGTCCAAGAAAGCTGCGAGAAACTTGCCTTTGCGACGATAATTTTGTAAACAGCGCCATCAGCTATAAGTTGCTCGTCGCTTCTTCAAAGTCAACTTTCCTTTTAGACATTCGCCTATCTATCCGCTAAAGTTTGGGATGATTTGAACGCCTTGCAAGCTTTTATAATTGATCTATTTCGATAGATAAGAGACACTCTCCTAATCCCATTGCTACGCTCTGTCTGATTTTCTGATTTTCAAACGCCAATCGATAAAGTCACGTGACATGTCGTCTGTATAACAATCTATCAATCTACATATGTAATCAGCATCCTCAATACCGAGGGCTCCGCTGATCTAATACGATTAGTCACTGCATGTGCAGCCTATGTTGGTTGGAATTAGAAAAAGAGACAACAGTTGAGGGTGGTGTATAACTGATCCTACATGCAGAGGGACCTATCGTACTTGGTGATTAATTAATGAAAGAAAGATCAAATATTCTGATTAACGGCATTAATGAAATGAAACTACTTTTGATATGCTGATACCGAGTACTATTTCCGTACGTTGTATTAGAATATCCGAAGCCCGATTTGCTGCTAATTCTAAATTGTTCTTTGCAAGGTATTTTATTTGGCTGGACTGACTGGAGGGATATTGCAAATTTTGCAAATTTTACATGCTCAATCAAAATGAGATATTCCTTTGTAGATCATCAAATACCGGGTGTCCAAAAATGCCCCAAAGTTTGAACAAATCTAAGTGGAACAGTGACAATAGAACAGAGAATAGAACGGGATCATTCTTTTTCAAATTTTCAAAGATCTATAAAATAGACTTTGGGAAGTTTATTCAGCCATTTTTTTAAGATTTCTATACAATGATTTGGAGCTCACAATTCAAGAGTTCATAAAGCTAAATTCAATATCAAGCTGTTTATATCTAAGTTAAGATGCTAGAGATTCTATATAATATCCACATTTGTCGGATAAAGACGTCACTAGAGTCAATCAAACGTGGGGTGGAGGCCAGTCTATGGGGCACCTTGTAGCGTTTTACCTAGCCGATTGGTTTCTAATGTGTGGCTATACAACATATGTTTCAAATCTTTAAAAAAGGTGGTATAAAATTATAGTACATTTTTCTTTGAATTGAATGGTTTGAAAGGAACTTAGGATTCTTTGATGTAAGTCTACCTTGGAAAGTTTTCGATAGCTTTCAATATTTTCAAAATGTCGGCATTTATTATATTTGAGGCTGTTACGTCATCAAATTTCTAAATCGTGAACTTGAAGAGCGACAGATGTCTGCTTGCCACTATATTGTAGACCTCCATAAACTGTGGTTTTCTGGAAGATTGTATGATGTTTCCTCTATTAATTTAGGATTTACGATTATTTTAATTTTTCGAAAACTTTCCATGAATTCTTTATTAAAAATAAAACTTGCTGCCATTTTAAAATAATCAAGATATCTAAGAGTTTCTATTTTATAAATAGAAAAATTCTGCCATTTTGAAAATAATCTATCTTTCTAAAAATTTGTACTGTAGAATTACAACAAAGTACCTTAAGTTTCTTTCAAGCCTTTCAATTCAAAGAAAAAGGTAATAGAGTTTTACACCGCCTACCTTTGAACCCTATGCTAACCGATGGTGTGTGGTTTTATACTCTTAAGTCTTCTTTCTGTGAGATAATTCAGTCATCTCCCTTTCTCCAGGCGATATGCTGATCCGAGTGATTTCGTTAGTTGTTGAAATATTCATGACGTTCAATGCCCACCCGATGGAATCTGTTAATCATTGCTGGAAAGCATTGCTGCCACTTGTTTACTTCTGTTATTGTTGGACGTTGGACGATATCATCAATTTGAAATCTGTACAAAGGGAAAGCAAAGATAAAAGTCAACTGATGATAGATGCATGCTTTCCTGTAAGTACTGAAACAAAATATCTAATTTTAATCTTACTGTATAAGTAAAGGACTACTTCGTACCTCTGCATGTTCTACTTCCTTTGCCGTTTCATCGTTTCAGAACTTACTAAATAACACCCCCCAGTAACGACCCCGCCGGGCATTAAAAGACAGCGGGGAAAATTCCCCAATTATAAGTTCCAGGTTGGGATCACAAGAAATCACGGCGGGGAAGAGCGAAATTTCGGCGGGGAAACAAATTTTCTTGGCGGGTCATCATTTCACCTTGGCGGGGAAGAGTTTCAGCGGGGTCGTTACTGGGGGGTGTTAAATAGAAAGCTACTTTTCTTTGCTAAAAAGCTTCTTTGATAAAAGTATTAATCTCCTCTTCTTTGCTTCGCTGGACATAACAGTAAAGCCGAACAATCTAAAAGCATTCAACATTCTTTAGACACTCTAGTGGCTATAGAAAAAGTACATGCGTCATATCTCTGTTTTAGGCTCTTCTGAAAATCTGGTGTGTTTAAATGAATAGCTCAGCTAATAGAGAGCCGATTAGGACATGCAAGGTCTCATTTGCAAATTGACATCTCACCTATATGATCAAGTTGAAACAAAGATTTTCAAAAATGAGGCTCCTCCGCAGTAACAGTTCGAACTCTTATACTTTTTTCCGGGACACCCTATATATGTAGAGAGTCTTCAACTCTGACAAAAACCCCATGTAAATGCCTCTCATCTTTTGGCTTACACAGCATTACGATACTGTAGAAATTGCGCATACCGGATAACCCTAAAAATAAGTCATATAATTTTCGAGAGTGAAATTGGGTTCAATAGAAATTAGCAAGGCATTCGAACACCAGCAGATCACATACCTAGTATTTATTTCACCATATTGCTTCACTGACCGCACGAATACTGCTAGCACCTGCAAATTCAGACTCCTACGGAAAACACGCTTGACCTACCGCTTAAGATCTCGAATGATAGAGATGTGCGAAAGTAAGCAATGGAAATAAATTTGAGGGGAGAATGTTGTGGTCGAAACAAACATATGCATTTAGTTTGCGGATGTTGACTGCATGCTAATTTCTATTGTTGGCTTATTCCCCCTCTCCTTCTCCTCCGCTTTCTCCTTCTCCTTGCCCCCGCAGCGACTTTTGCCGAGCGACTTTTGCCGTAATCGACTGAGGAAAGAAAGTGAGACCTACGGCAAGTCCATAGGCATAGGAGCATAGGCGTCGAATCTTTGCAAAAATTTAAACCTAATCTTTTATAATGTTATTGTTGCCGTATTCTTTCAAATGAACTGCTCGACGGGAACTTTAAGGAATTTTCCATAATCCCAGAAAGGGCATTTTTGATATCATCAAAGCGTTTTTCTTGGCGCTGCCTATCTTAGGGTAGCGCTTCATGACGCACGACCCTTACTTGAGCAGCCGCAAGTTTTATTTGGATAGCTGCAATAAAAACGCTGCTAGTGTGAATTCCGCCTTACCTTCATAAGTGATTTTTCGATCTTTCTCAAGATGAAAAACTTGCTTGATAAGCTCCTTATCAGTTTTTGATCGTTTATCCATGACAGCCATTAGCATTTCTCTGACATCAGATGCCTGTATGTAACCTCTGTTATAAATATCAAAAGCGCGGAATGCATCTAGACAGTTCGCTTCTTCTTTGTCATCGTGTTGCATGTTTACCATCAGATCTATGTACTCATCAAATTCTAGCTTTCCGTTCCCTGTAAATTGAGAAGACCATTAGTTATAACATAGTATTTACTGGGCATTTTTAACAGACAGTATTTGACTGGTTTAAAATTTTTATCAAAGCGATAGTCTTCTTCTATGTCAACACTTGTATGTCAACACTTGTATGTTTATGATTAGATCTATGAACTCATCGAATTCTAGTTTGCCATAACCTATATAATGATAGTTTTTAGATATATTAGATAGATAAACTTCAAAAAATCAAGTTACTTGAAACCCCGCCTGGGTCGAGTGTGTTGAAATGCGCTGCCAATAATGGTGCCAAGACAACTTTAGAAGGGTTGTTTGCTCAAACCTCACACTGGAGGTTTTTGATCAGCCCTAGAAAAGGATTCTTCTAAGCAACGTGCTGATGAGGTACTACAAACAACCTTAGAGGGATTTCTTGAAAACCGCTTTATAAACAGCATCCCTCTCATTTCGACTAGAAAACCCCTTAATTTTCTAGATATCTCTCGTTACTCTCGACGCCGACATTTGCTTTATGAAAACTAAGAAGGCATATTATAACTGTCTCCGCTTTCATTCGATGAATTTTCGGCCGGCCTTCGCGTGGACCTCATTGAGCTTATGAGTTAAGAGAAGAAACGAAAGTGTCCAAAATGGCAAATTAGTTTACCCTGACACCTAACAATTACTTGCTAAAAAGTTAGTTGAACATCATACAGCTGTTTTGGGACATACTTCGGAGAGTTTTAGATATAGTGTCTCGTACCGTTATAATCGACGGACCATGACAATTGATTGACTTCCAGATCAGTAGGATTGTATCCAGTTGCTCTTAGTAATGCCTTTAGTTGATCAATTGATATGTATCCTTTGTGTTTTGTATCATACATTGCAAATGCATCGTTGTATTCTGTAACAAACCAGATAAAATTAGTTACGCTTAACGCTAACATGACTCTATGTTGCCATAAGAGAGACATGATTTCCTCGATATATGAAATGAGTCTCCCACTTTATTGAATGAGGTATTTGCCTGCGTGCAGACTATACTCTTCCACTGCGAAGGAGTGCCAGCGAGGAATTTGTATAGTCTGCGAATAAGCGTCCATTATTGCGTTCTGAAAGGAAATTTTCTCCTGCTAAGAGGAGCTCAATCTTGTGCAATAAATTGACTCCGCAAACAGGAAAGGTTACGGAAACCCCTCGTTGGCCATCCTTCGCAGCGGAAAAGTGTAGTCTGTACGCAGGCTAATGAGGTATTAAAACGGGGTAGTATTTTGAGATATCCATTGCTACTTTTGCAATGGTTTAACTTTGGGAAAATTTCCCCATCCTCCTTCACTGTCCGTTTATTGCTCCTTGAGTCATGAGCCCCGCAAGATAAGTTGATACAATGTTTTAAAACCTAGATACATCGAATAGTTTGTTTTTATGAAGACACGAAAGAAAGATAGCAGGGGATGCCAAAGTTGCTCTGTTCAGATCAACACTGTTGCAGTTTGAAACCGCCGAAGTTTAAGTGACGTCTAAGTTGGATGTTGATAGATGACAATAGAAATTTTTTTCAGTTAGTTCTATCTTCATAATTCCATAAGACTGTATTAAACGCAAGAATATTTATATAGGAAACTCAGTTGCTGTTGGTAAACATATTTAGGATCTGTTTCCAAACCTTATATTGCGATAAGAAAGGAAATTAAACTAAATTCTAGAAAAATAATGAAAGAGCATCCAATTTCTTGGATACAATTCATGAAGAAACATTTCCTTTGACATAATTCAGTCTCGGTTCACCTGGTTTTGTAGTATTTGCGACCAATATACAATACTCTAAAGATGGCGGCCGCACAAATCATGCTGGTAAAAAGCTCCCTGACGATAACCTAACGTCATAAGAATTTTGGTCCGCTGTTTGGACTGGCTAGCTGTGGTAGAGTTCGGAACAAGTAATCAATGTAAACAAATAGGACAATTTTGTAATTTGAACGCGAATCTTTAATTAAAACTTCAATTCGAATAAAAGCTTTCATTTTTCTGGTTTGAAAATGTTTCCTTTTAGGTGGTCGTCATGGAGCTGTTTACCAGCATGCTTTGCAGCAAAACACAACAGAGTTTTTGGAGCCGCCATCTTGAGCGATATTGTCTATTCAAAATCACTCAAATTATTACCTCTCATCTGCTCAACTGACAATCTTCTTTTCACATGTTCTGGCTAAGAGAAAGAAATTCGATCAACTTTTTAATGTAAAGTTTCATAATATACTTTCTAGAGCTACCTAGAGCAGGGATGTGCCAACGTCTTGATTCAAAATATTCAAAATAGACTGCCAATAAATGTTGTTTGGAGACTTGGCTAACTCTACCTAGATCATAGGCCGGTTTCCATTTGAGCGACTTCGCTGAAGAGGCCCCCCCAGGGGGGTCTGTGTTCCCATGTTCCCTAAAAAAATTAAAAAAATCTCCCTTGTTCCCCGTAATGTTTCTTTAATGTTCTCTGAAATATTTTCAACAGGAGGTTCTAAAATGTTCCCTGCTCCCTAATACAGTTTCTAATGTTCCCTTAATCCCCATTAAAAATGTGAGATGTTCCCCTGTTCCCATTAATAAAAATGGCAAGTTCCCTTGTTCCCCATAACCCCTGGGGGGGCCTCGCTGAAGAATGTCATTCTCATTTTTTTTTTTCATTTTAAAATTATTTATCCACGGTAGCCCCGTCAGTATGACTGATTTTCAGAGGNCCCCCCAGGGGGGTCTGTGTTCCCATGTTCCCTAAAAAAATTAAAAAAATCTCCCTTGTTCCCCGTAATGTTTCTTTAATGTTCTCTGAAATATTTTCAACAGGAGGTTCTAAAATGTTCCCTGCTCCCTAATACAGTTTCTAATGTTCCCTTAATCCCCATTAAAAATGTGAGATGTTCCCCTGTTCCCATTAATAAAAATGGCAAGTTCCCTTGTTCCCCATAACCCCTGGGGGGGCCTCGCTGAAGAATGTCATTTTCATTTTTTTTTTTCATTTTAAAATTATTTATCCACGGTAGCCCCGTCAGTATGACTGATTTTCAGAGGGCCGTGCCAAAAACTTTACAAATTAAAATCTACAATTAATAGTAATAGTAAAAGGAAACTAATTACAATCATAGTATATATACAATCAAAAACACAACAGACTAGTTTTCCTCGCCTAGTTTTCACTCTTCCTCGCCTAGTTTCCACTTCAAGCACTTTGCTGTGAATTGACCTTTTGCAATATTCATTCATTGCTTTATTTTAAGTAGGCTGGAAAGATTTCTAGCTACATTACAGCTAATTTAGGCCTACTATGCATGCCGCATCCAGGCATGGGACCCCTAATTTAACGTCCCTTCCGAATGACGACGAAGTGAGTTGCTTGGTCAGGCATCTGGGGAGTCATCCATCTGGATTTTGATCTTACGCGACCAAGCTTAACTTTAGTTAGGGTAGGGTGGGGTAATGTGGGTCTACGGGGTAAAGTGGGTCTATTAAGCTTTTTGCTAAAAATATCCTTTCTCGTCAAATCGAAGAAAGCTTGGCTATTTTTCTTGTAATGTCTACATAATAAGAAGCCTTTTTATATAAAACATTCGTCTTAGATGTATCCCCATTCGTTTTATAAAATAATTTTAGTGAACAGCCTACTGTGGAAGGATTTCAAAGCCGAGAAGAACTTTCCCCTGCCACTGTTATTTTGCTTTTCTGGTCCATTAAATGGACATGAGGTGAAAGTTTGGTCTTTTACAAGTGAAATAACGTTTATTTCAAAGTCATTCAAGCGATAATTATTTGTCTGCATATTTTTTTACCAAGTGGGGTAATGTGGGCCTACTGAGAATTCAGCCATAACTCAAATTCAACGAAGCCTTGGATTGCTTAAAATCTCGCACTTATATTTATCCTGCCACGTTGTTTTGTGTCTAAAATGTGAAAAAGGCTTTGCTTTTACTGCAAGTGCTGTCTTATAACCAGTAAATGGGCGAAAACAAACTGCAAAAGTTTTTATTTGATAATTACTATCAAATTCGATCACGGCCTTCCAAGTCAAAACGATGGTGGATCACCGCATAAGGACAGCAGTTTTATTTTCGTCGCGGGAACGGGATTGCTTGCAATAAAAGGCAAACATTGGCACTTTATCGAATAGAAAATAGCTGGGGAATATGATTCCATTAATTTTTTGAATCGTTTACCTTTCAATATTCCCCTATTATACGAGTTTTGAAAATAGACCCACTTTTCCCGCTCGTCGGGAAATGTGGGCCTATTTTAGTTGCCTAAAAAGATAATTTTTTAAAAATATCCAACTGCGTCTATCAGAGCTGAGAATTTTTTGAGTGAAACAAGAAGCATTGAATGTCAATTAAACGAAAAGTTTGAAAGTATTTGCATTTTATTGTCCTTTTACCAGCTATGTATTTTGAGATTTTGCTCAATTTAGACCCACATTACCCCACCCTACCCTA